>SNQJ01S0063486.1:69033-84202 GCA_010110895.2 Picea sitchensis
GAGTGTTGTGGTTATTATGAAGGAGGTCTCGAGGTCATGTCCTTGACCAACTATTGTTGATATTTGTTGAGATTGTTGGGACTCACTCGATGTCCCCACCGGGTTAGGCCCCGTAATCAAGGTCGATGGTTTACCCCATTTACCATCCACGAAATGTGGGGAAATACTCGAAGGGTTTCCCACGATTTCTTCCATCGGGTGAAAATATAAGTAATGAATATAATAAATAAATATTAAAATTCACACATTCTCATTTAAAAGGCATGAAGGTCCCCTTCAAGTTGTATTTATATGTGGGCCACTTAAATGTAAAAGACATTATTCATTATTCTATCCATTCATTGTTTATATTTCTTGGTATACCCAATCAAAAACTTTGAGTGAAATCAAGCTTATGTTACAAAAGTGAATATGATCCAGTTTATTTTTGGAACGAAATGAAAGCAGAGATATTACAATGAAATAGACACAAATATTTCCAGAAACAGAGAAATACAACAATACATTATTTCTATTAATGAAAGAAATGTACAGAGACTGTAAAAATACAGAGTGAATGAACTTGCTAGAATGGTAGCAATTTATCTCTGAGAAGAGATGTGACGGCTATGTTCATTCACAAGAAGATGAGTACAATGAGGCTCTGAAGGCCTTTTTACAATAAACATGAATGCCAAAACCCTAGACATCTAAAAACCTAACCCTAGGAGATGAAGCGCCAAAAGTCATGTGGGCCCAGTTGGGGTAAGTTAGTACATCAACTTCCTAGGGTCCTAACTTTTCCATACGATCTCCATTTTAGGCGTGTGATAGCCAGTTGAAAATGTATTTTCAAGAACTACACATTATGTCATCAAACTCTGAATTTGTCAACATTTTGATTGTGGCAAGCCCAAAAAACATTGTTTAGGGCCTCAAAACGGCCCCGGAAGTACAAAAAGATATACTGACATGAAAACTGCTAAAACAAGATAGTTGGAATAGGTGGTGGCCACCAATGTCCACCTGGATGTTGTGTAGGGCTTCAAGACAGCCCTAAAAGTGCATAACCCATAATTACAAAGAAACATGTTGAACTGAAAACTGTCAAGATGAGCCAAGTGGAACTTGGAACAGGTAGGTGGCCACCAATATCCACCTAGATCAGTACCCCCCTGGAAGAAATGGTCTCCATTGCGTTGAGTGCTCGGGGAAGAGGGGAAAGAATTTCTTGAATCTGAATCTTGGTGAGTTGCTTGCCATGCTGGAGAAGTTGCGATGTTTGGTCTATGGAAGGCTGTCACGAACCTGTTGTTGGTGGGGTTGAATCTGTTCCACCAACCTGTTGTATCTTGGATTGACGGGGAATTGTGTAGGCACCATCATAGGTGAAGAAGCAATATCTTCTTTCCCTTCTGCAATATGCTTCTGTTGCATAGAAAGTGTTGAGGCTACAGTGGTTGTAGTGGCCTTATGTTCATCCTTTGAACAGATTGTGAAGAGACTCAATTTAGCAGTATGAGAGATTACCTTGTGGAACTGTTTTGGTGGAACAATAGTCAAAACTACCTCTGTTATCCTATAGAGCTGACCCCCCAGAGTAATAGTGACACTATGGGGTTGAGACTCATAAACAACATGATGTTTCCACATCTATGGTTTTCCCAAAATAACATTGCAGACATCAAGAGGGGAAACATCACACACCACTTCATCCTTGAAGGGTTGAATGCCATAGAACAGGTGGCACTGCTGGCTGACATGAAGATCTCGTCCATGGTGAAGCCACCCGATGTTGTAAGGTTGTGGGTGTGGTGTTGTCGACAACCCCAACTGTTTGATGACCTGAGCTAAGATGAGGTTCTTCTTGCTTCCAATATCAACAATGAAATGCAATGGGGTACCTTTCACCCACATATGTGAATGGAAGAGGCACTCCCCCTCTTCAAGATCTACTGGTTCTTCTGGTTGAATTGTTGCGATCGCAACGATAACAGTGGGTTCTACGTCGATGATTTGCCTTTTTCTCATTATTTTCTGGATCAGATTCTGAATCAGGGTTTGGCTCCTTGTCTTTGATCTCGACCACCAATGATTGTTTTGAGCGACATTCATCAGTGTTGTGCCAGGGGCTTTTGCGGAAGTCGCACCACTTCCTAGTGTCATTCTTCGTATTTCCCTTTCCCTTCTTTTCCTGTGTCTTGGACTGGTTGTCAGGAGGTTGTTGCTTAGGGGTGTCTTTATTATGCTTTAATTGTTGCGGATTGGCAGACCCGAACTCCCATTTGTTCTGGTGCCTAAATTTCTGCTCAATTTTGACATCATATCGATAGGCAACTCCCAGTGATGAGATGTTTAGGACATCCATTTCAGTTTGGATGTACCTATGCAGAGCCCCACGATATTTCAGAACCAGATGTCGCTCAGAGTCCTTGATACCCAGCTTGGTGCGCAAGGTATGGAAAGTATTTGTGAACTCCAACACCATTTGGCCAGTCTCTTGCTGCAGTGTGGTCAATCTCATGTACTGGTCTTCATAGTTATCAATAGGGCAATATTGTTCCTTAACTGCATCCACAAAAAATCCCAAGTGGGCTCGGCCCCATATATTCCAGATTCTTCTATGGAACTTTTCTCCTAGTATGTTTCCCACCAATGTTTGACATGGGGGAGAGCCTTGAGGAGTGTGAAGGTGATCTTTTCCCTTTTCAGAAAAATTGTGAACAAAGAAATAACCTTCTAGCATACTTAACCATTTTTCTAGGGCATCTGCATCTATCTGACCTTCAAATATGGGAATATCAAAATTAACTTGTACCTTGAAGGGAGATGTTCCTCCAAAGTGGTTGCTTGATGAAGATGCACATGTTGCTATCGTCAGGCGTTGAAGGATGTGGGAAAAATTCTCCATCATTTCGTCCCTCTGTCACGTGAGAGCTTAGTCAAGCAATAGGTTAATAGAATCTTTTGCTTCGTCGTTTTTCTTTTCTTCCGCCATGGAGGGTTTATTGGGCGTGCGAGAGCGATTTTCCTCAAGAGAGGCAAGCTCGAGACCCAACTTACTATACTTGGACCTCGTTGGGGACATGCATTGAAAAACAATCAAGAGCATACTACTTTGATACCACTGATTCAGATTATTTTCGGAACGAAATGAACACAGATATATTACAGTGAAATACACACAAATATTGCCAGCAACAAAGAAATACAACAATACATGATTTATGTTAATGAAAGAAATGTACAGGGACTACAAAAATATAGAGTGAATGAACTTGCTAGAATGGTGGAAGTTTATCTCTGAGAAGATATGTGACGGCTATGCTCATTCGCAAGAAGATGAGTACAATGAGGCTCTGAAGGCCTTTTTACAATAAAAATGAATGCCAAAACCCTAAACATACAAAAACCTAACCCTAGGAGATGAAGCACCAAAAGTCATGTGGGCCCAGTTGGGGTAAGTTAGTACATCAACTTCCCGGGGTCGTAACTTTTGCATACGATCTTCGTTTTAGGTGTGTGATAGCTCGTTGGAAAGGTATTTTTGAGAAATACACAACATGCAATCAAACGTTGACTCCATCAACAATTTAACTATGGAAAACCCAAAAATGTTGTTTAGGACCTCAAAAGAGTCCTAAAAGTACATAAAGAGGTATTGACATGAAAATTGCCAAAATAAGCAAGTTGGAATAGGTGGGCGGCCACCAATATCCACCTGGATGTTGTGTAGGGATTCAAGACAACCCTGGAAGTGTAGAAACCCATAATTACAAAGAGATGTCAACTTTACAGAGAAATGTGTTGAAATGAAAACTGTCAAGATGATCCAAGTGGAATTTGGAATAGGTGGGTGGCCACCAATATCCACATGGATCAGTCCTCCCCCCTTAGGAAGCAATTGTATCCATTATGTTGAGTGCTCAGGGAAGAGGGGAAAGAATTTGTTGAATCTGAATCTTGGTAAGCTACTTGCCTGCTAGAGAAGTTGCGCTGCTTGGTCTGTGGAAGGCTGTCACAACCTGTTGTTGGCTAGGTTGAATCTGTTCCACCAACCTATTCTATCTTGGCTTGATGGGGCATTGTGTAGGCACCATCGTAGGTGAAGAAGCAATATATTATTTCCCTTATGTAATCTGCTTATGCTGCATAGAAGGTGTTGAAGATGCAGTGGTTGTAGTGTCCTTCTATTCATCCTTTGAACAGATTGTGAAGAGGTTGAATTTAGCAGTATGAGAGATTACCTTGTGGCACTATTTTGGTGGAACAATATTCAGAACTACCTCTGGTATCCTGTAGAGCTAACCCCCCAGAGTAATAATGACACTACGGGGTCGAGACTCATAAACAACATGACATTTCCACATATATCATTGGCCCAAAACAACATCACATACATCAAGAGGGGTAACATCACACACTACCTCATCCTTGAAGGGATGAACACCATAGAACAAGTGACACTGCTCGCTGACACTAAGATCTTATCCCTGGTGAAGCCACCCGATGTTGTAAGGTCGTGAATGTGGTGTTGTCGACAACCCCAACTGTTTGACGACCTCAACTGAGATGAGGTTCTTTTGGCTTCCACTGTCAACAATGAAATGCAACGGGGTCCCTTTCACCCACATCTCTGAATGGAAGAGGTGCTCCCCCTCTTTAGGATCTGCTAGTTCTTCTGGTTGAATTATTGCAATCGCAACGGTAGAAGTGTGGTCTGTGTCAATGATCTGCCTTTTTTCATTATTTTCTGAATCAAATTCTAAATCAGGGTTCAACTCCTTGTCTTTGATCTCAGCCATCAATGACTGTTTTGAGCGACATTCATCAGTGTTGTGCCAGAGGCTTTTGTGGAACTCGCACCACTTCCCAGTGTCATTCTTCGTCTTTCCCTTACCTTTCTTTTCCTGTGTCTTGGACTGGTTGTCAGGAGGTTGTTGGTTAGGGCCATCTGTATAATGCTTTGGTTGTGGCAGATTGGCAGAGTCGAACTCCCATTTGCTCTGGTGCCTAAATTTCTGCTCGATTTTGACAACATATCGATAGGAAACTCCCAGTCATGAGAGGTTTAGGAAATCCATTTTGTTTTGGATGTACCTATGCAGAGCCCCGCGATATTTCAGAACCAAATGTCACTCAGAGTCTTTGATACCCAGCTTGGTGCGCAAGGTATGGAAACTATTTGTGAACTCCGACATTGTTTGGCCCCTCTCTTATCGTAGTGTAGTCCATCTCATGTATTGGTCTTCATAGTTATTAACAGGGTAATATTGTTCCTTGACCGCATCCACAAAAAAATCCCAAGTGGGATTGACCCCATATATTCCAGATTCCTCTATGGAACTTTGCTCTTATTATGTTTCCCACTAATGTTTGACATGGGGGAGAGCCTTGAGGAGTGTGAAGGTGATCTTTTCCCTGTCGGAAAAATTGTGAACAAAGAAATAACCTTCTAGCAGATTTAACCATTTTTCTAGGGCATCTGCATCTATCTGACCTTCAAATACGAGAATATAAAAATTAACTTGTACCTTGAAGGGAGAGGTTCCTCCAAAGTGGTTGTTTGATGAATATGCGCATGTTGCTATCGACACGCGTTAAAGGATGTGGGAAAAATTCTCCATAATTTCGTCCCTCTGTCACGCGAGAGATTGCTTAAGCAATAGGTTAATAGAATCTTTTGCTCTGTCATTTTTCTTTTCTTCCGCCATGGAGGGTTTCTTGGGCATGCGAGAGCGATTGTCCTCAAGAGAGACAAGCTCGAGACCTAACTTGCTATACTCGGACCTCGTTGGGGACATGCACTGAAAAATGATCAAGAGCAGTGTTATAGCAAGATTTGCCTCACCCTTTGCAAACTTGCACAGAAAGCCTTTTTCCATTTCCCCATGCAGACTTGATGTCCCTTTTTGCAAATCCCAGAGCCAAAAACATTATTTTTCCACATATACGCGCCCTACCTATAGTACAACATGCGTATATGCAGGTTGCACCACTACATCCCGTGTACATCGAGATTTGTGCCCAAAATTAAAAAATGGTGTCGAGTTTCCATGTCACGTCACAAGATCCATGATCCTTGACCTTTCATATATTGGAAACGTTCCGACTCGACCCTTCAGTTCCACTTGAAGACTACAAATGGGCCAAATTCGAGCTATGGAAAAGAGGAGAAGAATTCAACTTTGAGAGCAAAGTTACATTGGATAAATTATTCACTTCATATCGAGTCTGCATCCCTTTGTCCTTTTAAGTCTGAACACATTGTTCAGCCCCCAAGCTCTTCCCTACTTGATTGAGAACCTCATTGTCTCTCTTATATGAGCTTGTATTTGGTGGAGGATTGAAGTGGTCGAGGCCCAGCTGGAAGGAACTTAGTTTCTCGGTTCCGAACCGTGCTGACACAGAAGTTTGTAATTCATTCACTTATGTTGATCACATTTTAATAGAAATACTATTTTCTCGTCCAATTAATATCTAGCAAATATTTGAATTGTTATTCCATGGGTGTATTTGTTATGAATGTTGATGGATTATGCTATTGAATGTGCTAACATTATATATTATCACCATGTGCTCACATTTCTTGGTTGTTGAGAACAAGTTGCAGGTGTATTTCTTTGAGTCAAGTGCTCAACGATGGACTTCATCGAACGTCTGGACGAGGTAGGCCTTTTATCTTGTCTTGCTAGCATATTTGTTTATATAGAATACCTGAGATTAGAGTTGATTTCTGCAGTCATTTTCGTCTGTTGTGGTTTACCCCTAGCCATAAAGAGATTTTCCTCGTAACAAAATTGGCGACCACACTCGACATAAAATCTTCTTTTTCGGGGTTTGGATTGTTTTTCTCCTTGGATTGCTCTCGTTTATATTGAGTTTCTTGTTGTATGACTGCTTGACAGCCTCTGTTCATTCCGAGTCTGAGTTTCTTAGCCTTCTCCTTAGCATGCCTGTGTTTTGACACATATACGCGGGTTTTTTTTCCTGAGAGTCGCGTACAAATGCGTGTTTTCCTCATGCAAGAGGCGTATATACGTGCTTTTCTCTTGAACAATCGCGTACATCACCCTTTGTTGCTTGGTTGTTGGGTTTGATGGTTGTTGGGTAGGTCTTGATGATTGTTGAGTCTTATTGGGTCTCTGTTATGATTGTTATGTGTTTGTGGAATGAAATGAAACCTTTCTTTGGTTGAATTTTTGGGCGGTTCCTTTCTCATCATCTTTTTCATTTGATTGTCCTTACATCTTGGGCTGGGTGTTTGCTTCTTTATTTTCTACTTGGTTTGTCTATGTTTACATACAATAGAGTTTTTTTATCAAGCTGTTGTTCAGTCCTTGCATTTTCATTCTGTTATATTGAAAATACAAAAATATTAGGCATTTTACATTGTTGGCATTTGATCTTTAGAGTCCTTATCATTGATCTTAGTACATGTAAAGAAAGATTGCATTTTATTTAGAATTGCATAACTGAATTGAGAATTGCATTTTGAAAAGCATATCATTTATTAGGAATTGAAGTTAGGACTTTGCATTGTATTCATATTCATTTATTTTACTTGTTGAGTCATAACATCACTAGTTTCACGACCGCACCTTTTTGAGTAAGCAAGGCCACTAAAAGTAACGCTATAATTTAAAATTGATTAATAACGATTTTATTTTTTTAAGGTGCACAAACTAGCTTAGGATTTAGAGCCTTGGAATAGGATTTTGTGAGTAAACTTCTCCAAGGCTATTAAATCAACATATGTGTCTGACTAAGGGAGTGGAGAAATTCATTGTATAATCAATAATATCAGGAGGCTCCGCTTACACCGGAGTTAAGCACGAGGTCGCTTGAGGTTGGTTGAAGGGATATCCCCTCGATACCTTCTTAGCGTTAGATATATTTCTAGGGATCTATTCGTATATGGGGATCTTGCTAGTACCCTTACCTCTGTGAGAGGCGGTGATTTCAAGGTTTCGGGCTTTGTTACCTTACCCATACGGTGGACCTGACTTACAACTGTTCGCCTGTGCATCGGTTATATCGTGGTTGCTTAGTTGCTTGACATAGGTACCACATAGGTTACTTGCAGGGGTTATTCTGCAGTTACCTTGGGTCAGATAAGGGTCGGACAACACACAACCTTTATGGAGGATTACCTCTCCGGGGGGATCTGACCAACTGGTTGTTAAGCCCATGAGGGCCCTTATAACTGATTTAGATACCTCCGATCTTTAGCAGAGGAGTCTTAGGCCCCTCTTGGGTGAGGCATACCTACTTTAGAGAGGGAGGCCCCTTTCAACCACTTTATCCTGTTTGTGTGCATATTGGTCTTTTGATTATTTTTGGTGYGCTCTTTGATTACTAGTCGACCTTAGGATTTTTTTTTTTATATCTCRAGTCTTGAGTCATTGTGGAGCCAAACYAGCTTCCTCRCAGGTCTCAYCGCTTGTTACAGTTACCAYYGCATTTTGAGTTTTTTCCTTCTAAAAGGYGTAAAGTTATCAAACGTGGTACACACACCTCCACTTATCAGACTTGTGATCATACAAGGATGAGTACTGAAGCGAGTCAACAAGATACTGAGAGTCCTTTGACTCCCATACCTACTATAGTTAACGATACCCCTTTGACACCTTCAACCACAATGGTTGTAGTGCYGAAGGTGCCTATCATCASCTYTRCCYGTCCTATAGTGAATACTCAACCTATAGCCATGAACCCTTTTGGGTCTCTTTGTCATTCACCGAGCTATAATGTTTAGTCCATCCCTATGGCCTCTAGTCCTTTTTCCTATGGTATGTTGAATTTCACATCACAATTTTCAACCTCCATCCTAGTGGCTGGTACAAATACTAGCATTGGACTTGGGGGGAAAACTCCTCTACACACTCCATTCTCGTTTGGTGGTACTCATGTCCCTCAAATGACTCCTACCATTAGAGGCGTTCCTCCTTTTAACCCCGGGTCTAATCCTGTTACTTCTGTATGGAGTAACCAACCTGGTGGACAAGCTAGTGCTCACGTTCTATCCTTTACACCCACCTCCTCTATGTCGATTCCGACCAACATTTTTGGCATGACAAATCCACCTTTATCCTCCGGATTCACATGCGAAGAAGGTCAGTTTCATACCTTGGGAAACCCCCAACCTGGAGCCACTCCGGCTGGGGGCAATTTTTATAACCCTCATCAGAAAATTCCTACTGGAATGGTGCCCAACCAACCCCTTATGAATCAGTTCAGACGAGGGTCTTATAATCCCGGACAGGGCCATGGTGCTTACCAGAACCCTGGATGGGTTGTGATTCCCCAACCACAATCTTTCTTGCAACATGTGTGATGTCCTTGGTCTGTTGGAAATCCCTCAGCTTTCCGACCCTTTCTTAGTCTCTGACCATGTTGACTGCTTTTGACAGTCATTCCTTCCGCCCTCACGGTATTCTTCCTGCCTTTTTGGTCCAGTTAGGTGGGAAGACGGTAGAGGTGGATGTCGAGGTGGTTGATGCACCCCTTGATTATAACTTGTTACTAGGATGCAATTGGTCTTGTGCTATGACTGCAATCGTATATTTCATCTTCCATACTCTTTGTTTTCCTCACGATGGGAAGATCGTGATGATTGATCAATTTTCCTTTGTGTACGCAATGCATCTATTGGACCGTCGATCCCCGTGATCGAAAATTCTCAGCCATCAACTGCGAATATTGATGTCGAAATGTATTCATCCCTTATGGGTACCTCCAACTTCATGGCAACGGTTCACCATATTTACGCCATGTCCAGTAGGCTCATTTCGTTAGAGAAGTATGTTCCTTTCCGCACTTCTTATTTTAACGATCTTTGGACCCTACCTTCCTCGACGATGTCTTGTGAAGGTCAATTACATTCTAGAATGGCCATGCCACTATCGGAAGCAGAGATTGCGTATCAAGCTTTTCTTGACTCTTCCACCGATTCAGATCCTGTTACCTTGCAGACGGATGGGGAGGATCCTATTCTAGAGCCTGTGTGGGCCACTTTATTGTCTTGTTCACATGACTGCCTCGATGAGACTTTGCCTTCTAATGAAGCTATCATTGAGGCCATGAATGGTTCTGACAAACCTTGGGATGATATGAATCATCGCTCTTATTTTCTCCCAAAGCTTGCTAGAATCAAGAAATATGACTTTAGATATACTTTGAGCGAGATAGTCAGTCACGCCGTAGTTCCACTTGATACGCACAACATTTATGCTGAAGGAAACATGGCGAGTATTTCCCATACCGTCATGATCGATATCTCTCGTATCCCTGGCAAGATTGAAAATGTATACATCGGTGCAGATTGTTCACTAGAAGAAATTATGATCTACATCGAACTCTTCAAGGAATTTTGACATGTATTCGCTTGGTCATATGAAGAGATGCCAGGAATCAACCCTCGAATTGTCGAATATGAGATTAAAACTTACTCAGATGCTAAACATGTTCGACAACGTCTTAGAGCAGTCAATCCCCGGAAGGCCTCTGCTATTAAGGCAGAGGTAGAAAAACTGCTTAATGTTGGCTTTATCTACCTGGTTCCCTTGACTAAATGGGTATCCAATCTCGTTCCTGTGAATAAAAAGCAAGGAACCATCTGTGTATGCATGGATTTGCATGACTTGAACAAGGCATGTCCTAAAGACAACTTCCCAACACCCTTCATCGATCAGATTCTCGACGAGTGTGTGGGAAGCAAAGTTTTTTCTTTCATGGACAGATTTTCAAGGTATAACCAAATTCAGATTAAACCCGAGGACCAACATAAGACAACATTTATTTTCCCTTTGGGTAATTTCTCATACCTGAAGATGCCTTTCGACCTTAAAAATGTCAGAGAAACCTTTCAATGTGCTATGACCTTCGCGTTTCACGATCTCAAGCATATAGTCGAAGCCTATCTTGACGATCTTTATGTTCACTCCTGTAAGAGAGTGGATCACCCTAAGCACCTTCGGCTGGTCTTTGAAATATGTTGCCATTATCGCATCTGGTTGAACCCTCATAAATGCATCTTTTGCATTAGGTCAGGTCGTCTTTTAGGATTTTTAGTCTCTTAGACTGGGATCATGGTAGATCCATTAAAGGTTGAGGCAATACTTCGGTTGCCTCCCCCCCGCACTATTCGCCAACTTTAAGGTTTACAGGGAAAGCTAACTTTTTATGACAACTTATAGTGAACTATGCTAATATTACTAAGGGTTTCATGCGTCTCTTGAAGAAGGACACTCCTTTTATTTGGGATGAGCGAGCCCAAGAATCCTTTGATGCTTTGAAGAAAGCCTTGGTATCGACACCTCTACTAAAGTCTCCAGAGTACAGTAGAGATTACTTGCTTTATGTCATTGCGTCCGAAAAGACAATTGGTATGGTGTTGGTTCAGGAGGATGATGAGCTCTGTGAGCACGCCATTTATTACCGTAGTCGAAACTTAGTCGGCCTTGAACTCAAATATTCTCATGTCGAAAAGCTAGCTGTGGCTTTCGTTCGCGCAGTCCAACATTTACGACATTATATATTGCTTTGCAAAACTACTGTGGTTACCGATGTCAATCCATTTCAATACGTCCTTACTAGGCATATCATAGGGGGAAAGTACAATAAATGGATTGTCATTCTACAAGAGTTCAATCTTGATTTCGCTTCTGCGAAGTCCAAAAAATCACTAGTTTTTGCAGAGTTAATATCTGTCTTCCCTCGATTGGACAAGGATGCTATTCATGTTGATTCATTTGTGGATGAACACATTTTCCTTGTCTCATCATCAGACCCCTGGTATGGAGACATTGTTCTCTATCTTCAAACTTTGAAGTTCCCTCAGCATCTCTCGCGAGAAGATCGACGACGTATACGATACCAAGCTAAGAATTACCTTATCGTCAATGATACGTTGTATCGTCGAGGAGTAGACAATATCTTGCGTCGTTGTTTAACTCACGAATAAGTCAAGTATGTTCTAAACGACTTCCACAGTGGGGCTTGTGGTAGTCATCTATCCGGGCTTGCGACAACCCAAAAAAAATTGCGAGCTGGTTATTATTGGCCGTCTATCTTTAAAGATTGCGTCGAAGCGGTTAAGAAGTGTCACCCCTGCCAGGTGTTCACTTGGAAAATGCGCTCACATCCAACACCTCTCCATCTAGTTATTATTGTCAGTCCCTTCACCAAGTGGGGGGTGGACTTTGTGGATTGCAACCCAACTTCGACTGGGTGGCATCAACACATTATCGTGGCCGTAGACTACTTTACTAAGTGGACTAAAGCCATGCCTATAGTTAAATCTGATGGGAAGACTATCGCCTTCTTGTTGATTTTTCTATAAGCTAGGCTTAAGCATGAAGTTCATTCCATTTTTAGCATTTTACTTAAACCATAGACACTTTGTTGCAGCAACCAAGATCACAAGAAGAAACACCATGCACAAGTACACAAGAAGTATCTTGGGGAACCCTTCTCAACAAGGGAAGAAAACCCAACCAGTCCTTTGCTATATTCTTCAAGAGAAATACCTCCACCACCATAAAATACTAGCACACAAAAGGGTGCTCACAAACCCTAGAAGACTAGCGCCCAAGAGAGGTGCACACTTTTCCCAAGAAGTAAGTACTTGTTGAAATTTCCAAACTCACACTTGTGTTATGTTTCCTCAATGGGGAATTTACCTCTACTTATATTAGACTGAACCTATCAACAATGGTGTCTATTGGCACAACAGGGTCGACCTCAATAAATCACAATATAATTAATAATTACCATATTAATTATCTTTTAGTTTAATTATCTTTTAAATTAATTATCTTTCACTTTATGGTGGGGCCGATCTGTACCCTTTACATCACAAATAGGGTTACAGGTAAGTCCGACTCTTGAACAATATATAAGGGATCTCATACACCCACTAGTGCTCAGCCACTAGTGGCACATCCATCTGTGCTCAACCACAGGGATGTCCACATCTCTATCTCACTACGTGTCACAGGAGAACCACACTCACTAGTGCTCAACCACTAGGATCACGTTCACCTGTGCTCAACCACATGCACATCCAACTAAACAGATCTTCTTTCTCACTGCATTACACAGGAGAATGATCTTGAGTATCACATCATCTCAACTCTCTGCTCAGAGGAGGCTAATACATCATTTCATCTCTGTCTCAGAACGATGCACCCAACTCATGGACTTTTCCAGACGTTCACCTGTGCTCAGCCACAGGCACGTCCAACTCAACAGATCTTATTTCTCACTATGTTACACAAGAGAATCATATGGAGTATCATCTCAACTCTCTGCATAGAGGAGGCAACACAACGTTCCAGTTCTGTCTCAGATAGGAACCACACATCCATCTCATGGGAACGCCCAACTCATGGGCCCTCTCCCAGGTCTATGTCCTGGAGGATGTCTCACACAGTTGTAATCATCAACACTTCTTCGTATTCAATCAAATTATAGCCATGTTTGGAATCCCAAGTGAGATTGTCACTGATCATGGCAGTCACTTTCATAATGAAATGATGAAAGAACTAGCATATAAACTGGGGTTTAAGCATGGTCATTCTTCCCCTTACTACCCCCAGGCAAAATGGACAAGTAGAGGTCGTGAAAAAGTCTCTCAAGACCATTTTGCAGAAAAATGTCAATGAGAGCAAATCTGACTGACATATCATGTTGTATCTCGAACTTTGGGCATACCGAACCTCGGTCAAAACTTCCACCGATTTTTCTCCTTTCTAGTTAGTACACAGTGTGGAGTCAATCTTACATATTGAATGTGAGATCCCTTCACTTAGATTAGTAGTTGTGCTCCTACCTGACACTTTTGATCTTGAATAAGACCTCGTACACCTAGAGAGTCTAGATGAGCAGCGTCAAGACGCCTCTACAGCTATTGAAGTGAATAAAAGACGTGTCAAGGTCCAATACAATAAGTCTGTCTATCCTCAGTTGTACGTTGAGGGTGACTTAGTCCTTCTATATGATCAAGTCAAGGAACCACTGGGGGCAGGCAAGTTCAAACCCATGTGGCACGATCCCTATATCGTGCGACGTGTCTTAGAAAAATGAGTCTATGAATTAGAATATTATGAAGGGAACATGTTGGTTGAGCCCAGGAATGGGCTCTATTTGAAAATATATTACGCTTGAGCCCCAAGTTTGGGCGTAACTCTTTGTATACTAATGTAATTTAGTGCATATATTTTTTCCCTTTATTTTATCTTCAACTTGCTTATCGAGTTTTCCCTTGGTTGGCAGATGTCAATGGAGTCTTCGGTTTACTTAGGATTCGTAAATGGGGCAAGTCATCATACACAGAACTTGGCTTCCGCCGCTTGCGTTGTTTACTCACCTGAGGGTCTACTGGTGTCTTTAGGTGGCGTATGCCTAGGGCCATCCACGAATAATGTGGCTGAATATAACGTCGTTATAGAACTTTTGCATGATGCCATTTCACATGGTATTCACTCTTTAGAGGTTCTCCTGGACTCCCAGTTAGTAGTATGTCAGTTGAAAGACAATTACCGTGTGCGTGACCCTACTCTACTTCGACGATTTCTATGGGTACGACTTTTGGAACGACGGTTTGATTTTATTACTTATCATCACATAACTAGGAGTTCTAATTATGTATCTGATGCATATGCTAATTTTGTTTTAGATTGGCATTTGTCACATAACTAAAGCAAAGAAAACATTTTCATCATTGTACACATTGTAACATAAGTAAAGCCGAAGAGCCATGTTTTTATATATATTTAAAAAAATACGATGTTTATAGTACAAATTTGGGGCTAACACCCTCAATATACATATATAGCCGATCATACAATAGTAATGACATTTATGCTAGTGGCGCCAGATAAGTGTCATGATAGCAAACTACGGCATTTGCGAGACGCCGAAAGAGTTGCAGCCAAGCACGAGGCACACCCACCACCTGCTGTTGCATAGCCTCCAACAAATCCTCCACCTGAACCATATGAATCCTCCGTGTCAAACGAGACAGGTTGCCCTGCACGTTTTGAAGGACTCTCTCTGCATCCCCTCTTGCTGCCTCATCTCCTCGGTGGCTCTGACGATGTCGTGGAAGTTCGTTCGACCATCATGGACCTACGTCTGCATCACATACATGTTTAATTAGTACTTAACATCATCCAAAAATATTTTT
>SNQJ01S0063487.1:12161-38712 GCA_010110895.2 Picea sitchensis
TCACCCCCCCCCCCTCTAAGTGTGGTAGGTGTGTCCAACACCATCTTCTTCATATTTCCATGAAAGAGCATAAACCACTACATTTTCCTTTCCCTTCTTGTAAAAGATCTCATAATCATATCCAAATAGCTTGGTCACCCATTTTTATTGCGTCGAGGATGAAATTTATTGTTCCGGGAAATACTTGAGACTCTGATGATAGTTTTGATTTGGAATCATTGACCCAATAAATAAGGATGCAAGAGATCCACACCATGCCAGATAGCTAACATTTCCTTTTCATAAATGGATTGGCCCAAATGTCGTTGTGAAAGTTGTTTTCTAGTGAAGGCCAAGGGCCTGCCATCTTGCATGAGGATGGCTCCAATTCCTTTCCTGGAAGCATCACATTCCAATACAAATGCCTTTGTGAAGTCTGGAAGAGATAGGATAGGGGTCGATCACATACCATCTTTTAAGGATTGGAAGGCATGATCTGCAGCTAAAATCCAAGTGAAATCATTATTTTTAAGGAGGGAAGTGAGAGGAGCTGCAATCTTTCCATAATTCCGAACAAACTTCCTATAATATCACGTTAAACCCAGAAAACCACACAATCTCTTAAGATTTTTAGGGTGAGGCCAATCTTGCATGTATTCAATTTTCTTAGGACCACTCAGACACCATCCTTGCCGAAAATATGACCCAGGTATTCCACTTCAGAGGCACCAAAGGCACATTTAGATTGTTGGAGGAAAAGTTGGCGTTTAGAGAGTATATGGAGGACTTGATTCACATGGGAGAGATGGGATGTCCAAGTTTTACTATAGATTAGAATATCATCAATGAAAACTAGGACAAAATGACAGAGAAAAGGATGGAATACATGATTCATAAGACTTTGGAAAGTGGAAGGAGCATTACACAATCCAAAGGGCATTACCAAGAATTCATAATGACCCTCATGAGTGTGAAATGCAGTCTTTGGAATGTCGTCTTCTTTCATACGGATTTGGTGGTAGCCAGAATGTAGATCCAATTTGGTGAAGTACTGACCACCACTCAATTCATCCAAGAGGTCATCAATGACAAGAATGGGGAATTTGTCTTTGATTGTGAGTTTGTTGAGAGCGCAAAAATCAGGACACATCCGCTAAGTACCTTCTTTTTTGAGTAACATGACCACATGGGAATAATAGGGGATAGTATTGGGATGGATAACACTGACTTCTAGTAATTCATAAGAATTTTTCTTAATTTCATTCTTCTAGGCAAAGGGAGGATGATAAGGCCGAACATTGGGAGGAAGACTGCACAGGATGAGGGGGATGGAATGATCATGGACTCCATGGGAAGGGGGAAGGTCTCGGGGAGTGGTAAAAAAAACATGGTGGTGGGAGAGGATAGATTGGAGGTCAGGATGCATAGAAGGTGTCTCAATAACATGAATGGAGTGGAGTTGGGCTATAATTCCATAATGACCTTTTTTGAGGAGATTTTCCATCCGATGGAAATTGATGATCTCAGGGGAGCCTGCGGTGATGCCTTGGAACTTATATTTTTTTCCCTCCTGTTGTAATTGCATGGTTAAGTCCTTAAAATCCATGAGAATGGGGCCTAACATGCGTAACCATTTGGCATTAAGAACAATGTCACAACCACCCATGTCTATAGCAAACATATGGGATTTCAGGTGATACTAACCAATTTGGAGTCGCACATTTTCACATCATCCCCCACATTTCATGGAACCACCATTGGCAATCATGATTTGAAAATTATTGGCAACACAGATGTAACAATTGACTTCTTGGGAAATGTAGCGATGAATAAAGTTATGGGTGCTACCATTTTCCACAAGGATGATGACTTTTTGATTTTTGATGTAACCAATTAATTTGAGAGTTTGGGGAGCAGAGATGCCAGTGAGGGCATTAAGTGAAATCCTTGGGTCAATGTCGGGTGGGTCATAGGGTGGGGTGAGGTTAGAAGGCGGTGATAGTTCCTCCACAGGAGGAACAACAACATATTATTCAGAAAGATCCTTAGCCATAGCCATAAAAGTCTTTTGTTCCTTACACTTGTGCCTAGGAAAATATTTGTCATCACAATTATAACAAAGACCGTTCAGTTGACGTTCAACCATTTCATCCTTGGTTAATTTATGGATCTTGAGAGGAGGTGCAGGAGGAGAAAAATTGGTGAGTTTAGGGTGAGGAGGAAAGGAGGGTTTGCAGTTCTGGGAGGACACAATCTGTTGGGCTTCCTTGGCTCGTTGAGTAGCTTCCAACCAAGTTTTGGGGTGTGCCACGAGGACATGGGAACAAATTTCATCTTTGAGGCCACTGATAAAGAATTCCCTAAAGAAATCCCTTGACATGCCCTTCGTTCTAAAATCCAAGTGCTCAAATACAGAAATAAAGTCTTCCATTGTCCCAGACTACTTTAACTTGGTCAAACGGCCTAAATGGTGGGTGTCAGAGTCAAAGTAGTCATAAAGTTCAGCCACAAACTATGTCTAAGAAAGATACCCTTGGTGTGCCTTTTTTTTCCATTACCATTATTGCCATCGTTCTAGATCCAGATGTAGGACACCATAACGAAGCTTGGATAAATCATCGGTAATTCCATGCAAAGAAAAACAATGTTCCATTTGAGTGACCTAGCCAGTAGGATTTGATCCATCAAATTTGTTCACATCAATTCTAGGAGGGAAAAGGTCTTGGGAAAAGTGTGTAGTATGAGGTCCTTGGTAATGGGAAGAGTCATGGTCATCTTGATAATATGGTTGCTCAAAAGAGGAAGGGTTCGGGGAATGGCCCAAGAAGTGTTCTTTGAGGTCTTTGATGTAGGAACATTGTTCCTGGAGGTCTTTGATGTGGGAACATTGGTCCTTGAGGATCTCAATAGTTGAATTGATGGAACTAATGTTGGTAGTTATTTGCTTGATGGCGTCCTTGTGTTGGTGGTTGTCAGCAATCAAGGCATTGAGGTCTTGGGCTCGTGTGGTAGTAATTTGGACAAAGGAGCAAGAAAATGGTATAGGGGAAAAAAATGGGTCTAGAGGGGTGGGTGGGACCATGAAGAAAAAAGGGTGTCAAATGATAGGTACCACAACGATCAGGGCAAAAAGGGGGATCCAAATGGATAGGAGAAAAATAAGGGTGTCGGAGACAGGTCGGGTCCACAAAAAAAACATGTGTTAAAACTGATAGGTATCATTGGAATCGAGGTGAAGAGAGGAACTCAATGGGATAGGTTTCAAATAAGTGTGTCGGCGGGACCACTATATTCGGTTTTTTGTTTTCTTACTCCTGCGAAGTTATACTCCAGCCTGAATAATATTGTAGTAATGAAATTCCCAAATGCTTAACATGAAGAAATGTGTAGTAATTTTGCAACCAGACTGTAGAAGGCACAGTTGCGCGGAAATAGATCTTGTATGTTTTGTTTTTTTGTTTCCATCCCCAAGGGTACAATATTCAAGGTCTCTACAGACACGGGTTTTCCCTGTGATATAACTCTTTGATATACATGCAGGGTCCAACAACAGTACTCGGCCCAATATCTTAGGGAACCAACTAAGGAGGCTAGATAGTGCCCTTAGTCATACTACCCAACTACCCAGGTACTAGAGAGTATCTTCCCGAGTGTTTTTCTTGGTGGCACTATAGCATTCAGGCGGATGATTGGTTTATCTATAGAGGGATTTAGGAGATCTAGGTTGATCCATATACAGGTGATGTCTGATGTGCTACCACTAGAAGGGGTACCAACATGGGTTACAAGGGTGGCCAACAGATGTGCGCTTAGGTACCACTTGTATTTCTTGCTTTTATGACTCCTTGACCGTGGGTTTATGCGCGTAATGACAAATCTATGTAGCTTTAAGATGCCAGAATACATCTCTACCCTGAAAAAAATTTAACCCACAATTTTCTCCCGAGGAAGGTGCTTTGTTACCACTTTTAGTATTCCAGATATAAAATAGTATGCAGAACAAAAACAAATTAGCTAGAAATGACAAAGAAGCAATGATATAATCAAAACAATACCAGAATAATACCAGAACAACACCAGAAAGAGCACTTTGATTACTAATAGCAATGTTCACTTGCCTCTTTGAGGGGGAAACCTCCAACAGAGCAGATCTCTATTACAATAATATACAAGACAAGATTTCTCATACCCTGTACTTCTATTTATACTCTATCTATCGAAAAGAACAATCTAGATGAAGATCCTTCTAGAAGCGAAAGCTTCAATTAGGTCTTCTTAAATTTGACTTATTCTTCCTTATTTCTAGGCCTTATTAATATTGACTTTTATTACATGGAATTATAATGTTCTACCTACGTGAGGGGTTAGGGAGGTTAGGTCCCTAACAGATTTCAGGGATTAGATAATCCATGAGATGCCATAATAAAATAGCATACCAATGTTCGATCAACTGAAGAATAAATGTCTTTGAGAGGGAAACAAATTTACAAACAAACGTCTGACATCCAAAAATTGGAGAGTGACAAGAGACAAAAGAAAATAGATATTTTTAACCTGTGGACAAACCAGAAGTCAAATAGAAAAATGGTTGTAGGAGATCATCTTGATAGAGCACATGAGCAGTATGAGTTTGAAAGAAATCGACTAGAGATGGAAATAACAATAGTCACGGCGATCCCTGATAGAAGTAACAAAGCATAGTTGATAGAGGCTAGCATGGGCACCCAACAACTAGAAAACCAAGACGAAATCATGGATTATAAAGAGTCAGGACCAATGATACACTCTCCTCTTGTTTAAGCAACCAACCCTCGAATTAGAGAGTTCCTTCAACAAAGACTTCAGATCGACGAACAATTTGTAAGATTATGATATAGAACTGACGAGCATGGAAATTTACGCGACACACTGATTGTCGATCTAAAAATAAATGAAGTCGATACAATTCTCATTCACATCAGTGATCTCATGGACCTGCCCCCCCTACCAAATCTTATATCAAGAGAACAAAATTTAAATGATTATAGTTGTGAACCGACACATGTGATAGATCGATGTCTCGTTGAATATAAATACCAAAGTTATTAGACCGAAGAAGTAACTTGTCGAGAAAGAAAGAAGCAATGACACCTCAAATACCATCAGTTCGAAGACCAACCAACAGAAAATTCGGCAGAAGAGCAACCAAATAAGAATCAAACATCCCAGTTGAAAAGCATGATAAGTCAAGGATCACAAAAATATAGCATTATTGTTGGCACAGGAGCAGGCCTAGGGTTCAACACTACAGCAGCGCACCAACAAAACCCTAACTACTGACCCTTTCAACAACACCTGCGAAGAAGATGAAGTCTCACCTGAGGTAGAGGTAGGGATGTTGCAAGACTCTAGTGTCTGCAACCTTAGTTGGGACACAGATATGTGATTATAATACTTAATAGAGAACTTAGCACCATCAGTTCATCATTATTTAACCAATACCTACTCCGCAGAGAAAATAGAGCATCGTAACATTCACCCAGATCTAATGTATCTAAGCACTTAGCATAAAGAAATAGATCAGATCTAGTAGATTTAAGCACTAATCAAGTTCACATAGGTCAGATATAGCATCTAGGGTCATCATAAGCACAAAGCATAAACAGATCTATCTATCTATGTATGTCAAGTACTTAGCAGATAGCACATCAATGCATCGCACAAAGAATAATAACACAGTATTTACATGGTTCACCCCCACCCTGGGGCTATGTCCAACAACTCTTCTTCTTTATTATCTTCAATCAATCATCTACATGCATAGAGCCTCAAACCCTTACTCCGCATAGGACAGGAGATCTACGCACCTCGCTAGATCCTCCTTCCTTGTGTTACAACACAAATCCTTCCACAATCTATCACAATCACTTGCACTTAGCTCTGCAAGTCTCTCACAGTATGCACAGAGCTCTTACAAGCCATACTAGCACTCAACACTTAGCACTTAGCAAAACCGGTCTCTCTACTTACATCTCCTAGATACATCCTTATACATTAAAAAATAGGCCTAAACATGGGTAAACCCATGGGCTGACATCCCATACCCATTACATAATCCCAAAACCCAAAAAGGACCCAAAAAGGGGCTGAGATCCCACGATCTCTGCTTCGTCTTGCGCTTCATCTTTGACAGGCTGTCAAAGTCCCAAAATAGGTCAAACTAGACCAAGGATCTCCCAAAACTTGGTCAAGGGCCATCGGTTATTAAAGCAGCCACACGACTCAATAATATTCCCCTTTATGAAGGAGACAAAGACATTGGTTTGTATGAAAAAAATTATGGGATGCAACAGACATCTCGGATGAAGATAAGAAGATGGTGCAATCCGGTGCCTCTCTTCAACATCGTGCTCTAACATGGTTCATGAATTTCATAGAAAATCAAATTCAATCAAAATCAGAAATAAAGAGTAATTTCTTATCATTTTTCAAGGTCCAAGATGTTACACACTTGGCCACACAAAAGATAAAAGAAATAAATAAATGACCACATGAGTTGGTCCACAAATACGACAAAATATTCAAAGATCTAATTATCCAAATACCAACGACAATTGATCAAATTCTACTCGTACATTGTTACATGGCCGACTTGATACAACAAAACAGAACTCCATTACGACTTTATGAGATAACCTTGTGTGAAGACGCATTACAGAGAGCGCAATGAGTCGATTCATATGATGATGGCCCAATGAATTCCTTGTCGACAAAAAGACTAGAAGAAAAAATAGAACATCTACAACAAACCATTAAAAATCTATCCTTAAGAAGAAGCGAGGTGTGGTGTACCACATGCTGTGGAGATGGTCATACAAAAGATACTTGCAATCTTAACGATCAAGTACCTGGAGCAACGAATCCACGACGAGTGCAAGCAGAAACATATTGTAACATATGTGAAACCTTGACCGACCATAGTATTGGGTATGTGTTATATTATTTTCACGAGTAGAAATGTCTGAGCGTTGCATCGGGTGCATAGGGGGGGTGCAGGGGTTCGGGGCCAGCGCCCCCGAGAATTTTTTTTTGCCTCGGGAAACGTGTCACATACTTAGGTGGTTTTTCGACACATGGTTTCTTTGACGATGGTTTTCTATTTCTGGTTAAGGAATTAGGGTTGTTGACTAATCTAGGTCATTGGGTTAGGGTTTTGGATGTCGCTGGATCTTATATGTATATTGTATTCTAAACAATGTAACATAATGAAAATATAGAATATGCTGGTTTTCCCCGTTTGGGTTTCCAGGGGAAAAAACTGTGTGTAATGTTTGTATTTTCCATTGTATCTTTTTTGTTCTTTTACTAAATATTTGATTGCAGTAAATATTGTACAAGGTTAAAATCTACATTTGGTATCAGAGCTTTGTTAGCTTCAGAGGGACGCATTTGTGGTCAAGGGTTTGGCTCGGCACTGCGATAAGCCTTGTTACAGTGGGAGATATGTGGTATTGATTTTTCAGGTGAAAAGAAATGGCAAGAAATTCGAAGATGGAGATCGAGAAGTTTAATGGGAAACGTTTTGAGCTATGGAAGCTCAATATGAAAGATCTTTTGGTGGGCAGAGATCAGTGGATCACGGTAGATCAAGGTACTGCACCTAAAACAACTTCAACAAATGGTTGGAAAAAGTTGGATCAGAAGGAAAACAACACAATCCGACTGTGTCTCTCTGATTCAGTATTACTGAATGTGTTAGAGGAAGCTACAACCAAGGATTTATGGGAAAAGTTTGGGAAGTTGTATCAATCTAAGTTCCTAGTAAATAAACTATTCCTAAAAAAGATGCTGTATAACCGGAGGATGAGAGATGGAGACTCAGTGGCAGATCATTTGAACGCCTTCAATACTTTGGTAAGTCAGTTAGTAACTGTTGAGATTAAAATTTCAGATGAAGATAAATGTATCAATTTACTGTGTTCTTTACCAGACTCGTGGGATAGTCTAGTTGTGGCCATAGGTATTAATACAACTGCCTTGAATTTTGATGAAGTGGTCTTATCCTTGTTGTTGGAAGAGATGAGACAGAATAATATGGAAGGACAGAGCATAGACACATTATTTGAAAGAGGACGTTCCCAGGAAAGAAATAGATCTAAGTTCTCAAGTGGGAGATATAAGTCTAAGGGTAGATATAAATCTCCCAAAAAGTTTGTAATGGTATGTTGGAGATGTGGAAAAGAAGGGCACTACAGGAAGCAATGTAGATCCAAAGTTGAGAAAAAGAAGGAATTTGAAGAATCTTCTTCTACAGAAGAAAAGACCTCCAAGGAAGAAGGAGGGGATGTGTACTTGGATTCTTCAAGCACACATGCAGATCACGAGGCATGGTTGGTTGACTCTGGTGCATCCTTTCATATGAATCTCCAAAGGGAGTGGTTCTGCGAATATCAAAGGTATGATGGAGGTAATGTTTTCTTAGGTGATGATTCGACAACCAAAATCATAGGATGAGAAAAAATCAAGTTGAGGCTCATAGATGGAAGGATTAGAACACTACCTGGTGTTATGCAAATCCCAGGTTTGGCTAGAAATTTGATTTCTGTAAGAAAAATGGACGAAGCAGGGGTAAAAAAAATATTTGAAAAGGAAACCTGCAGGATGGTTTGAGGAGCAATGGTGTTACTGAAGGGAGTTCGGTTTGGAAATCTGTATAAGATGAAAGGAAGCACTATTAGTGATGGGTGTAATAGTTCCATTGTTCCTGATATTGGAGTTGAAGAAGAAAGAATTCCTACAGTCTCTGGAGAAAAGGTTATGTTGTGGCATCAAAGACTGGGGCATATCGGAGAGAAGGGTCTTTGACAACTACATGGTAAAGGTATGGTTGAAGGTATGAATAAATGATCTTTGGATTTTGATTTATGTGAACATTGTCTATATGGGAAGAAGATTCGAGTAAGATTCCCCTCTAGTGCAACAAGGGAAGAAGGAATTTTACAGCTAGTTCACAGTGATGTTTTTGGACCTGTGTCGATCCCATCATTGGGAAAATCTGTGTACTATGTCTCATTTATAGATGAATTATCAAGGAATACTTGGATATATTTCCTCAGGAAGAAATCTGAAGTAAAGAGTTTAAGGCTCTTGTTGAGAACTAAAGAGAGAAAATAATTAACGTGTTGAGGACAAATAATGGTGGAGAGTTCTGCGAGAATGAATTTGAAGAATTCTGTAAGAAGTGAGGTATAGAAAGGAATAAAACTAATCCATATACACCTTAGCAGAATGGAGTTGTAGAAAGGATGAACAGGACGTTGATGGAAAAAGCAAGGTGCATGCTTAGTGGTGTCGGGTTAGGGAAATAATTATGGGCAGAGGCAGTGGGTACTGCATGTTACCTGGTAAATAGATCACCCTCATCAGGGTTGGATTATAAGACTCCACAAGAGGTATGGACTGGTAAGGAACCTTCTCTCACACATCTCAAGGTATTTGGTTGTGATGCATATGTTCATGTTCCAACGAAAAACAGGAGTAAGCTAGATAAGAAGGCCGAAAAAGGGTATCTTTATTGGATATAAGGATGGTCTCAAAGGTTATAAGCTTTGGAACCCAGAAACTAAGAAGGTAGTGTATAGTTGATATGTGGTATTTAAAGAAATTAAGGATGTTGTTAAACATGAAGTCTTACCAAGTAAGGAAGAACCAAATAAAATAGAGTTTGATTTAAAGGATGATGAGTCGGACTCTACAGAAGAACATGAATAAGAAGAAGAAGATCCTCATACTCCAGTATTGAGGAGATCGGTTCAAGAAAGAAGGCTACCATAAATGTATACTCCATCTGATTTCCATTCAAATTTTGCTTTGTCTATTACTGATGATGATCCTAGAATTGTCAGGGAGGCAGTGGACTCAGAGGATGGAAATCTCTGGAAAAGGTCCATGGACGAAGAAATGACATCTTTGGATAAGAATGAGGCTTGGGATCTAGTGGAGTTGTCGAATGGAATAAATCCCATTGCAAACAAATGGGTATTTAAAAAGAAGCTGAATGCAGAAGGAAAAGTGGAGAAATACAAAGCTTGGTTAGTAGCAAAGGGTTATTCCCAGGTTGAGGGAATTGATTTTGGTGAGATTTTTTCTCCTGTTGCANTGTATGGTTTAAAACAATCACCAAGGATGTGGTATCAAAAATTTGATACTTGTATGCTGGGACTTGGCTTCACAAGAAGCAAAGAGGATCATTGTGTGTATTTTAAATTAATTGGTGATCATTTGATTTATTTGGTATTGTATGTGGATGATATGTTGTTGATAGGAAACAACAAGGAGATTATCCAGAATGTGAAAACTCAATTGTCCTCTAAATTTGACATGAAGGATCTCGATGCTTCAAATTTCATTTTGGGCATGGAAATTAAAAGAGATCAAAAAAAGAGGAAACTTTGGTTAAATCGGAGAAAATATGTCGAGACAATATTGCAGAGGTTTAATATGCAAGAATGTAAACCGATCAAGGTTCTTATTCCTATTGGGGTAAATTTATCTGCAGATCAGTGTCCCAAGACACATGAAGAGGAGGAGGACATGTCTCGTGTTCCATATGCAAGTGCAGTTGGCATTTTAATGTATGAAATGGTCTGTACTAGACTGGACATTGTACAAGTAGTGGGAGTTTTGAGAAAGTATATGTCAAAACCAAGGAAGGAGCATTGGCCAACAGTAAAAAGAGTTTGCAAGTATTTGTGTGGCACTACTAGCTATGGATTATGCTACCAAGGAAAACCAGGATTGGACAAAGTGGTAGATATACATGGATTTGTGGATGCAGACTGGGCTGGAGATATGGATCGTAGGAGATCTACAAGTGGGTATGTGTTTAACCTATTTGGAGGAGCAATAAGTTGGATGAGAAAAGGACAGGTTGTAGTGGCACTTTCAACTACAAAAGATGAATACATGGTAGCCACTCATGCAAGTAAGGAAGCAATATGGTTACAAAGATTGTGTTCAGGTATTGGGTTGCTACAACAAGCTGTAAGGATAGATTGTGGCAGTCAGATTGAAATTTTTATAGAAAATAACCCAGCTTATCATTCAAAGACAAAGCATATTGATATTCAATATCACTTTGTGAGAGACATGGTTGAAGAAAATAAAGTATTGATGATGAAGGTGGACACTTTGAAGAATGTTGCAGATTCATTAACAAAATCTATGAGCACTAAGAAGTTCTCTTGGTGTAGAGGATCCATGGCTATTTCTGCCTTGGATTATTGACTATGTAACCTTGTAACCCCCTGTATGCAAAGAAAACAACAAGTGGGATAATTTTGGGTATGTTTTATATTGTTTACATAAGTAGTATTTTTTTGGCACATGGGGAAACGTGTCACATATTTAGGTGGTTTTTTAGCACATGGTTTCTTTGTCAATGGTTTTCTATTTCTGGTTAAGGAATTAGGGTTGTTGACTAATCCAGGTCATTGGGTTAGGGTTTTGGATGTCACTGGCTCTTATATGTATATTGTATTGAAAACAATGTAACACAATGAAAATATAGAATATGATGGTTTTCCTGGTTTGGGTTTCCAGGGGAAAAATCTCTGTGTAATTTTTGTATTTTCCATTGTATCTTTTATGTTCTTTTACTGAATCTCTGTTTGCAGTAAATATTGTAAAAGGTTAAAATCTACTCATAGTGTACAAGATTGCCTGCACAACTTGAAAAATGCCAATTGGTTTCATATCTGTGAAATGCACAGCCAAAAAACATCTAAGTGTCATCTAAATGCACGAAATATAAATGTAAATATAGTCTATCACAATGAAGAAACCGATCATAATAATGGCTACAAGAGAATAAATTATTATTATGGTTGAGGTGGTTGAGGTTGAGCCAGATTCCAAGGTCGGGGTCAAGGTCAAGGTCGACTTTATTGTTACAATTGTTGAAAATATGACCACATTATCCTTGAATTCCCAATAAAAGATCGAGTCGACTTGAAATTGTGTAATAATTGTGGCAGTGGAGATCATTCACTATAACACTATCCAATAGTACTTGATAAGATCATGACCAAAAATAACGTCAACCTCCTACACGCAGTCTCAAAAGAAGAAGTGTTAAATTCAAAGAATTTACATGTCGTCACCAGATCAGGCATAGGATGGGATAATATCCCCTTACATGATCAACAGACAAGGAAGTCTAATTATTTTCCAAATCCAGATAAAGAAGAATAGATTATGAAGGAAGTGCTTAAATTCTTCAGAAATTCTAACCAAGACCAACCAAACAGAGGAATACAAAACAAATATATTGTACAAGAATTCTTACAGCTCTTAAAAGAAAAGAATTTATTCGGTCAATTGCTAGATCTGCTTAATATACCAATAGAGTATAAATAAGGACAAAGACTGTCTAAGGACGTCAGACAACTCTCCTATAAGAATAAATATTATAACCCATGGGTCGAATTGGAAATTCATGGGGTGTTGATTAACAAGGAAGTTGTTGAATTTGGATCACAAGTAAATATCCTACCTCGAGAGGCATGGATACGACTAGGTCAACCTTCATTAGCACCAACACTAAATTACCTAAATCTAGCAGATCAAATATTAATAGATCTTATTGGTATACTCATAAATGTTGAAACTTATATCATGGGTATATCAACATCAGTCAACTTCAAAGTAATTGAATTAGTTGAGGGAATGCCAGCATATGCAACACTTGTTGGCTGACCATGGGGATGTTGTATATCTATACCAGATCTACAAATATAACTCAGAAATAAGCAATAATAAACCCAAAACATTCACCATAACAATGAACACAAGAAATGGGCAAAACCCTTGCGGTAGAGTAACACCATCTATTAATCCTTCAAGAATGATAAAAGTCCTCAAGCAATAATTGCTTGTACATCAACAATATTCTTCACCATGCCAATTACATTGCTTACACTTCCTTATATAGCATTCTCTATCTCCTAAGAACCTTCTAGAGAAGGTATCTTCTAGAAAGCCCATTTGTTATCTCTAACTACCCATTTATTCTATCCAACTACCATAGTGGGCCTTATTTAATACCATGGTGGACCTAGTCCAACTTACATTGAATGAACTCCACTAATAATATCTAACCCCCTTCTCATTGGGTACCTCTCATATTACCTCCCTAGGTTTATTACATTCCACCCCCTTTAATCATGTTTCGTCTCAGAAACATGAGAAGAGACCATACAATATGACCGACTGAGAATTACATCCAACTGGGACTAAGAAAAACCATCCATCCATCCTAATGGAAGATGGAAATGATGTCCAATTTCTTCCTTGCCACTTTTTTCCACACCGTGTCGGTGGTTACATGGGATTGGTTCTCTAGCCTGATGTCTTCCTGCAGTGTTGGTAGTCCTCCATGCACCTCTTGATTGGTGTCCTTTCTGGTTCCCCGCTGGTGCATAAGTGTGTGGATGCTCATGCCATTGTCAAGATGATTGTCATTTCTCAATATGATGTGAATGGTGATATACAACAACTGTAGGAATTAGTTCATTTTTCTTCAAATTTGCAACCCTTTGTGCCTTGGAGTCAATAAAATCCTTAGTTTCTTTACTATTTTCTTCTTGTGGCTTTTCTTCATCCTCTTTTGTAGACTCGACCTCTGAATCCACTTCGAATTCTACAATAACATCTGTGATGATCGTTGTGGGGCCCTATGACTTACTAAGAGACACATCCTGCAATTTGATTTTATTTTTCTTGTACCACAGATTCAAAAACTTATTTTGCACATTAATATTAATTGTACCAACTAATTATATCCAAGGATATCCCAAAACAATATCCATATCAACTATATATATAGAAGGAAAATCATAATGCAACACATATTAATCCATGGTAATCTTAATATATTTAAAAATTTGAACATTTTCCCCCTCAACTTGTGTGTTGTTAATATGCTTTGCAGGAACTTGCAATCTATTAACCAATTGAATATTGATAATTTTTTGTTGGAAACTAGGGTTAATAGAAACAATGACATTTTCTTTATGAATACAACCATGAACCTGTAATATAGATTTTCCACCTGAAAACAAAACCATGTTTCTCCATTTATCAACATGAGACCATTTATCTAAAAGTGTTTTTTCAAACGCTTTATCAGAAAATGCCCTCATCTTGCCATGGTCCAATGATTGCCACCATATCTTAACATCATTTGATAAATCCATGCATAGAAAAATGCACCATAGGGGTCCATATGAAGACTTTGTATTTTTGATATATTCTTCAATACTAGGACCATCATCCTTTCCAGTAAAAAGCATCTTTATTAGAGAAATCTTCAACAAAATCTAGGTTTTCAAAATTAACTTACTGTAAAAAATCGTGGCTTTTTTCTGGAAAAACCCTGAAAAATAGTTGTATTTAAAATGATCATAACTTAACTTCCCAGAATCTGTTTCCACTGATGTTTTTTTAAAATTGGTTATTTTTCTAAGAGAAATTCAAATATCCAATTATTTCCTGGAAATTCTAATAAGAAAGTTTTATATTTGAGCTTGAAGTGTGTTTCCCCCTTTTGTCTTGAAAAGAAAATTGCAAAAATAACCAAAACTTCTTCTCTTCTTTTCCCAAGGAAAGATATATGATACAAATTGTTGTATATATATACCATATCTACAAATATAACTCATAAATAAACAATAATAAACCCAAAACATTAACCATAACAATGAACACAAGAAATAGACAAAACCCTTGTGGTAGGGTAACACCATCTATTAATCCTTTAAGAAGGATAAAACTCCTCAAGCAATACTTGCTTGTACATAAAAAATATTCTTCACCATGCCAATTAAATTTATTACACTTCCTTATATAGAATTCTCTATCTCGTAGGAACCTTCCAGAGAAGGTATCTTCTAGAAAGCCCATTTATTATCTCTAACTACCCATTTATACTATCCAACTACCATAGTGGGCCTTATTTAATACCATGGTGGACCTAGTCCACCATACATTGAATGACCTCCACTAATAATATCCAACCCCCTTCCCATTGTGTACCTCCCATATTACCACCCATATTACTTCCCTAGGTATATTACAGGGGATGACAAATGAAAGAAAATATCTCCCTTGAAAAAGACAGAATCAAGTTAAAAGGGAATGGAAGAAAAATAATAATTCCTCTAGATCCTAATGAAGGGAAGCCTTGGATTGATTCATTGGATGAATATAATGAAGCGCTATGTCTATACCAAATAATCAATGAACATAGAGATTACATCAAACCAAATGCGCAAGGATAAATCTCAGCAGAATCTCCCCTGTCGGTCGGACACAAAACAGACTCAACTCTATACAACTGGCAGATTGAAAATTACGAGGCGCACTCAAAATATTGTTGGACCATTGAATCCATAACAATTAAATGTTCCAGAACATTCTATTCAATTCAAAAAATACCTATATTTTATGAAGAGAGACTTCGACAAACCCCTACACTTATTCCGACTGAAAACACAGTTAAAAAGGTGGTACATTACAACGAACAAAACATTCCATCGAAATAAGTAGAGGAAGTTTCTAAATTATTCGGAGAACAAGGAATAACTGAAACATTGGTAGAAACCTTTATAGGCCAAGCCACAAGGTGGTGGGAAACACATACCCCAATATTGCAAATGCGGACCACTATATCAACTTACTTTGTAGAATGTTTTGGAGAAAAGAAACTAGTCAAAGTTGTTAACATTCCCATTTTCAAGATTGGGTATGATCCAATCGAACATATTCATCGTTGCGAGAATGAATGGTGCATAATAGGATACATATATGAAAGGGTATGGACCCACATGTTTCCAAGCACATTAGATGAAATACAAAATAAATGGTACAAGATCAAAGAATCTTGTGGCTATATGCTAAATTGGTCTGACATAAAAAAAAACTTTATCCAAGACTTCAAATTCACACCAGAGGAGGAACATCTAAGAGAAACAACTAAACAGATCAAAAGTTTTCCAGAAAACCCAACTCCAACTACACAGAAGGAAAAAGGGAAGATGACGATCGATCTAGGATTGACATAGAATTGCAACCTTGTTTAGACAACAAATAATGGAACTACGACAGAAAGAAGAATCGACATGGAGAATATGAGTTGCTCGTGCCAGAGCTTCTGATGGAAAAATGATCACCTGACATTGCAAAACAATGTAAAATCGGTGCTAAATATATCTAAGGAAGAAAAAGAAGATCATGAACAACTCGACTTCCCAGAGAGATTCACAAGAATTGAAGAAGGGGATCATTATCTCGACGAACAAAAACCATCAGAGTGGATGGATGCTGAAATCAAAACTAAAGAATTCAACATATCAAATGATGATTGACCAAAAATGGCATGAGTAGGCGATTATTTGAAAGAGAAGGAGACATCCAACACAATAGACTTACTCAAATAATATCAATATGTATTTGCATGAGAATCTAAATATCTAAAAAGACTTGTAAAAGAAATGGGAGAGATGAAAATTGAACTCATTCCAGGAGAAAAACCAATAAAAAAGTGACCTTACAAATTAGCTCACAAATATAGGCCCATCGTTCAGAAGGAAATTGAAGGAATGTTATCATGAAATGGCATCATTTATCCAATCGAAAAATATGAATGGGAAATTCCTATGGTGGTTCAACCAAAGAAGCACGACCCTAAGAATCTAAGAATTTGCGTCAACTTCAGAGGTCTCAACAAACTAACTTTAACAGATCGGTTTCCCACTCCCTTCACTGATGAAATAATTAATGAAATCGTGGGTCATGAATGTTACTCATTTACAAATAGATTCTCAAGATATAATCAAGTACCAATAGCCAAAGAGAATCAACTAAAGACAACATTTGTCTCAGAATTTGGCTCTTTTGCCTATAAAGTTATTCCATTTGTACTGAAGAATGCCCCAACAGTTTTCTCAAGAATAGTGTTCAAAGCATTCCAAGAGTGTATATACAAAATGATGGTTGTTTACTTCGACGAATGGATGATATACAACTTATAAAAAAAACCATATGCAATAGCTTAGACTGATGTTTGAACGATGTAGACAAATCTCGCTATCTCTTAACATTAAGAAGTGCATCTTTGCCACACCAATAGGCATTCTATTAGGACATGTGGTATGAAAATACGGTGTAAAAGTTGACATGGAAAAGATCAAAATCATCCTCGACTTCAAGCCACCTGTAAATCAGAAACAAATTAAAATATTCCTTGGACACATTGGATACTACAGAAAATTTATACATCGTTATTCAGATATCACATTCCCAATGGATGAGATACTCTGGAAAGAAATTGAGTTCAAATGGAGTCAAGATTTCCATAAATCATTCGAATTCTTAAAGAAGAAACTAGTTGAAGCCCCCATATTAAAATTTCCCGACTAGTTGAGAAGGTTTCATGTCCATGTCGATGCTTCAGACGTTGATGTCGGGTTGGTTTTAGCACAATCATATGACGAGACATTCGATCACCTAAACGCGTACACCAATCGGAAATTGAACAAAGCAGAAAGGGAATATTCGACCATGGAAACATAAGATTTTTCGATGATATTCGCACTACAAAAGTTTCGACATTACGTACTCGCCAACCCTTTCACATTCTTTACAGATCATTAGGCATTAAAATATTTACTTAATAAACCAGTTCACCAAGGAAATATCTGTCATTGGTTTCTATTATTCCATGAATTTGAATTTGACATAATCGTCTGACCTAGGAAAAAGAACGTCCAACCCGACCATCTACCTTGACTTGAGTTGGGAGAGGACCTGATAGGCATAGATGACGACCTACTAGACACACATCTATTTCGAGTCGAAGTTTCCACAAAAGATATAGAGGATATATCAAATTGTTTGGAAGATGAAAAGGCTCCAGAGGATCTTCCGACAAATAAAAATAAGGTGCTAGCTCTAAAAGAAACACCATTCACACTTATAAATGGATATCTGTACAAAATGGGACCTGATGATATCCTAAGGAGATGCGCTCTCAAGCATGAAAGAGAAGAGATTATTAACAAGGCCCATGCAGGACTATTTGGGGGCCACTTCCAAGATGACACAACAACTCGAAAGATGCTTCATGCAGGTTTGTGGTGGTTGAATTTACATAAAGCCTGTCAGGATCATGTTAGGAAGTGTGATATTTTTCAAAGGCTCAAACGACCTCTATGGAATAATGAAATGCAATTTAGCTCAATGAACTCTAATCGATCATTTTAAATCTGGGTTATCGACTTTGTTATCCCTTTTCCTTAGAGATCAAAATGAATCGGCACCAAATATATTATTACTATAGTAGAATATGTGACCAAATGGGCAGAAGTTGAACCAGTTGAATCATGCACCAAAGAAGTTGTGGCATAATTAATTTATGAGAACATAATCACAAGGTTTGGATGCCCACTTACACTAATCAACGACCAAGGAACACACTTCATAAATGAAACAATCCAAGTCCTGCTAAAGAATTTTTTGATTGATCATAGAGGAACAACAACATACCACCCCCAAGCAAACGGGGTGGTCGAATGATTTAATAAAACACTACATAAAGGACTCACCAAAATTTGCGGTATCGACAAAAATGACTGGGATGATAAAATTCCTGCAATCTTATGGACGTATAGATATTCTTATAAATGATCGACCAGACATACTCCCTTCAATTCATTCTATGGGAAAGAATTCATTATTTCATTGCACTTTTGGTCCAACTCTAATAGGGTAGCAATTGTGGCTAAATTATACCAAGGAAGAAGCATGAACGACTGACTATACCAATTAAATAAGATAGAAGTAAGATTAATTGCAATCCAGCATCAAGAAGTACAAAAACAACAACATAAATCATGGCACAACCTTCATTTAAAGAAAAAATACATAAAAATGGATATTTCATTTTGTTATACGACAATTGAATAAAATAAAAAACAAGAAAGATAGAGACAACATGGCTTGGGCCTTATGTTGTTGAAGACATTCGACCGATCAGAGAGGTTCAACTTCGAACCTTGTTAGGGAATCCATTCAAGAAAGTAATTAATGGAGCCCATTTTAAAAAGTATTACACATAGAAGGTGATAAACCCTGTTGGAAAAATTAGCAGGAAAAATGCCAACAGGGACCAACCAGAGCAGGAAAGGAAAATATAACAATTTGGTTGAAGTCAGAAAAATATTGAATAATCACATCATTAAGAAAATAAATCATGCTTGTATTAATAAACCAACGTCAGTTATAAAATTCAAGTATAGAAATATAGGTATAAGAAACCGCTAGAGGGAAATATAAGTATTAAAGAACTTTAGAAACCTTAAAGAAAAGAAACGAAAATCATAATGGAGAGAGAAAGAAGCCCCTAGTCGAGCCATAGACTAAGCAGAAGAAGACATGATTGACGCACCACTCCATCTCCCGACTTAAGACAAATCCTCATGAAAATACAATCAATTGATAAATAAAGATCCCAATCAAGAAAGAAAGATTCAAGCGAGCATGGTTCAAGTGAGCGTGGTTATCATACAAATGGGGGGAAGTACAACAAAACGGAGGAGCAAACTAGCTATCAAGAACATCGACTAAGTAGATCCGACAATAACAAACCTAACAACTCAAGAGAAAAATTCGGTCAATCCACATACCAACCACGCATCAATAGAGGAGACCTAGTCAACTGAACACAAGAAAACACCGACCATGAAAAAATTAACTCCAGAAAATACGGTGCATTTAAGTCACAACAGGAAAGGACTGAGGAACCTGACAAAATAATTAGTACTCGACGCGACAGAGAAGACAGTTGCGTAGCAACTAACATAAATTCAAGATGACTCAAAACGTACAACAATCAATTGGAAGCTGATACTTTGTATGCTCGACAGGCCTCACATGAATTCCAGTTCATCAGTAACATAGACGTCTCCTCACACGAGTTTGACATCCCTTCAAAAATCATGGTTAAGACAAATACATCCATGGATCACTAGGTGAGGACAAACAATATCTCTCTTTAAGATCATAAATATTTTGTCAATATACAACAACACAGTAAAGATCCTATCAACAAGATTTGACTCAGTAGCACAGGACAATGTCCATCATTAAGCATGCAATTCTATGAAAACTCGTGATCCGTTAAGATTAAGTCACATGGGAGGCATCCTGCTACCCTATCAGTTACCTTCAAGATCATGAAACCAAACTCTATATATCAAAGCTAGAGGAAAGAAAAAAAACCATTGTGCACATAGTTAAGTTTGTAAACATTGACCATGGGGTCGATGAGCATAACAGATAATGACCCTCCTAGACCAAAATCTCAGAATGCAAAAGTTGTTCATCCATCGTGGTTACAGACATAAAAAGAAGAGTTTCACCCTCACGCGAAGGAAGGGATGCCCCCATGCAGTTTCACCAACTTAATTCTTGGGGCGAGGGGAGCACTCGTGAATCATCTCTAATATTGAAAGTTATAGTTCAGTTCAGGTTACTTGGACAAAGTGTGGAAACAAAATGTCAAAATATCATTTCAAGTAACATATCTATGTGGGAAATAAGGACTATTCTGGAAGAGTTGTGCGACTAGCGTTTTCAACATCGAAACCAACACGTGTCGCCCTCTCTCTTGCTGCTACGACCATGGAGGCCGAGGGAGGGGGGCTCTTTCCCCCCTCCTACAGTTCTGTCACTGCCAAGGATCATAGCTCCAACCACTCTAAACGACCGACCTTCAAACTCCCAGATGGCATGCAACAAATCATTTGGGAGGAAGAGATGTCGAAGGAGAAGTCGATGGAAATAGACCTAGAAGCCAACCACCTGAAAACTATTCACACTTGGGAACCAGGAAAATGTATCCCGCAAGCCCCGATCGCTCCAAAATATATCATCAGCTCTCGAAGAATAGAAGATCAGAAACAATACATGAGGGATTTCACCCTGATAGGGAAATTCTTGGGGCTATGGCCTTCAGAAAAGGACCTAGTCAAATGGATTCAACACGGGTGGAAGCCCAAGGGCCACTATGACTTCCAACTTGGATCAAAAGGCTTATTTACTATCATCTTTCACAACCTGGAGGACAAAAACATAATCTTTGAAGGAGGTTCATACTTTTACAACTCGGCATGCCTTTTTCTCTATTTCTGGATGGAAAGATTCAACCCCGAAAATGAAGACTTCACTCATGCCTCGGTTTGGCTGAGAATGTATTCGCTCCCATAGGAATTTGGGTTGGAATCGATTCTCGTAGGAATAGGCAACACCATTGGCATCTACGTTAAAGTATCGAAGGCAACAAGACAATGAAGGTACACTGATTATGCCTGCATCTATGTCTATTTGAACATCTCCAAACCTCTCCCTAGAGCCATCACCCTAGATTACCAAGATGATGAATGGTCTCAAACCTTAGACTATGAGAACATCCCATTTCACTGCCAGAAATGCCATGAGAATGGTCACCTCTTCTGTGAATGCCCTTTAAATAACCCCACCAAACCTGCTCTGGAAGACCCTGACAAATCGAGGGACGGATTCACCCAAGTCACGGGTCGACACAGGAATCAAGCCAAAAAAACACCCCCCCAGGACCCCCAACCAAGAACTCTTTCGAATCCCTTCAAACCCCGTTAGATATCCCCTCCTCTTCAGTCGAACCACTGACAACTCCTGCAACCCCAGTGACCAGCCAAGGATCCACAAATTTTGACCCCTCAACCCCTGTTTCTTCACAACTACCACCCTCAAAGGCCTCCCTTCCTACTACACTCGAACCAGAAATGGGAGACCCAGACACAGATATGGAAGATTAGGAGCTAGAAGGTATTGATATGGCACATTTGGAGAAAGCTTATTGCAAGCAGCAATTGTACACCATACCAACAGATTAGCTATGCAAATTACATAAAGTCTTTCTAAACTCTTCGAAAGGAGGATCAACCCGAGCCAATATGAATCTCAGAATTCAAAAGGGCACCTCGAAGGATCAACGCAAACCCACAAAAGATGAGAAAAAAAGAGGCAGGAATCCAAAACATCAACTCATTCAAGATGTCAGTAATTTTCTTGTCAACTCAGGTCAGATACATATGATCTCAGAAATTTTTCCTCCCTTCCAACCCTCACTGTCCTCATGAAGCTACTATCCTGGAATATAATGGGCCTCAACGCAAAAATCAAACAAGGTTTGCTTCGAGAAATAATTAAGAAGGAACAACCAGATATACTTCTACTGCAGGAAACAAAATGCGTGGGTGAGGAAGCTTTGTTTACTCTTCAAAAATTATGGAAGCAAGCCAATCATGTGAAAGTCAATGCCAAGGGGGTAGCAGGTGGTCTGGCAATGCTTTGGATTCCAGCCACAACTTTGTTGGACGACTTTTTCACTTCCAAATGGATCATTACAGCCTCCCCCCGTCTTATTGGTTCGAACAAACTTGGCTACATCACAAATGTCTACAGACCTACAAGACCATGAGACAAGAAAGCCTTCCTCCATCACTTAGAATGGATTGCCAATCACATCGGCTCCCAAAGATTGATCCTCGGGGGAGATTTCAATATGATAACAGGTCTAGAGGAAAAAAAGGGGGGCACATGTACATTGGGAAATGACAGCGATCATTTCAACTGCATTATTGGCCTTTTGAAACTCATAGATGTAGAAATAGACAACAGACCCTTCACATGGTCTAGTAAACGCTCAGGGGCTCAACATGTCTCCAGCAAATTAGATCGTTTCCTAATTTCAGAAGCCACTATGTTGGATGGTCTAGCTTGGAATGCCACAGTCATTGACACCCCGGGTTTGGATCACTGGCCGATACTCCTATCAATTAACATCAGTGGCACCCCAGGAAGAAAGCCTTTCCTCTTTGAAAAATTATGGTTGACACACCCAGAATTCCAAGCTAACATCAAACTCTGGTGGGAAGAAGCAGCCATCCCAATAGGGACCCCTATGTACAGATTCCAACGGAGGCTAAAAAACCTCAAACAACACCTGAAATCTTGGAACAAGTCCACCTTCGGCAACATCTTTAATGATCAAGAAAGTCTGAATCATCAAATGCAAAGCCTCCAACAACAGATCATATATCAAGGCCTCACGGAACCCCTAAAGAAGCAGGAGGCTCTACTAAACAACTAGTTGGCAGAAAGACGGGCATAGGATGAAATAATCTGGAGACAAAACTCCTTCATTCAATGGTTAAAAGAGGGGGAAAACACCAAATTTTTTCACAAATCCATGGTCTAGAGGCGCCAAACAAATCGCATCACACACCTGGTCTTAGAATAAGGAATGGAAATTCAACAACATGCTGATATAGAAAAGGAAATGCTCTCTTACTACAAAAACCTTCTATCAAATCCCCCAGTAGATCACTCGCGTGAAATCGAATCCATCCTCAAGAACATCCCTAAGGAGGTCACTAAAGAGCAGAACGAGGCTCTCATGAGACCAATCACTCAGAAGGAGGCCGACCAATCTCTTAGGGACACCCCACTGGGAAAGGCTCCTGGGCCGGATGGGTTTACTTTCGATTTCTTCCACAACTGTTGGAGCATCATCCGTGAAGATGTTTGGGAAATCATCGAGGACTTCAGAAGATCTGGGCAGGTCCTCCAAGCCCTCAATGCAACCTTTCTCACTCTCATACCCCAAAAAAACAACACTACATCCACTTCGCACTTCTAGCCCATTGCCCTCTACAATGTCATTTACAAACTCTTAACGAAGATCATTGCAACATGCCTCAAACCAATACTACCATTCATAATTTATCTGGAAAAATTAGGATACGTGGAGGGCAGAAAAATTATGGACAGTGTTATCCTAGCTCACAAATTAATCCACTCACTTCACTCGACCAAGTCTCAAGGTATGCTTCTAAAACTGGATCTCTCTAAAGCCTTTGATAAATTAAGATGGAGTTACTTAAAATCAACTCTCCTCACCTTCGGTTTTGAACCCAAGTGGGTCTCTTGGATTTTCAACCTTACCTCTTCATCCCTGTTCTCTATCCTGATCAATGGCGTTCCCTCGAGACCCTTCTCCCCCTCCATAGGAATAAGGTAAGGGGACCCACTCTCGCCCTTCCTTTTCATAATTATGGCGGAAGGCCTGAGTCACACCATCAAAGAAGCCATCACTGATCACTCCCTCTCTGGTCTCACCCCTCATGGAATTTCTCCCCCCATCTCTCATAGTCAATTCATGGATGGCATACTCCTAATGGGGATTCCCACAGCCCGAGAAGCCCTCTGCATCAGATCTATCATCAACCTTTTTTTGCGAAGCTTCAGGAATGGAGGTGAATCTTTCCAAGTATCAAGTCTTCTTCTTCAATATGCCAATCGATATCCAAAACCAGCTCACATAGTTATTAGGGTTTACTCGTAGTGTCCTCCCCTTCATCTACCTGGGAATCCCCCTTATTGATAACATGCTAAGAAATACATCATGGGACTCCTTGTTGTCCAGCTTCCGAAAGAAGCTCTCCCTGTGGAACTTTTGATCCCTCAATCTTCCTAGTCGCCTCATCCTCCTCAAGTCAGTCCTACAGGCCCTTCTAGTCTACACCTTCTCAGCTTTGGCTGCCCCAAACTTCATCCTTAACACCTTAAGGAATATCCAAAGGATATTCCTCTGACAAGGTACTAAAGAAGGACACAAAATGACCTTGGTAAGCTGGAAAAAAGTTTACAAACCAAAGAAAGCAGGGAGCCTAGGCCTCAGAGACCCAACTCTTATCGAAAAGGTCCTCAGTGCAAACATTTGGTGGAGATGGTTAAAAATACCCCAAGAACTTTGGGCACATATTTGGAGGGAAAAATACACCCCAACAATCCCGGAAAGGGATCTCATCAGGTGGAATGGTTAGAGCTCTGGCTCGCTCATTTGGAATGTGACCAGGAACAACAGGGGACTCATCACAGATCACTCTTTCTGGGAACTGTAGAGTGGGACTTCAGCTCTCTTCTGGAGTGACTCTTGGCAACAACTCCCAGCCCTGAACACAGATCCCAATCTGATTTCCTTCATCCCTTTCATGATAGAAGAAGGCCTCCTCAAAGTGTCGTATTTATGGAATCCTGAAGTTACAAGGAAAATGTGGTGCACTTGGAAAAACTCCCACGAGGCTTTGAACATCCCCCCTGATTTAAATATCCAACCTCTACAAGATCATCTCAAATCAAGGAAAATTTTAAGTCAACAAGGGGATGACATCCTCAGATGGGGACACACCACCACAGGTACCTTCAATATTCAAAGAATCTTACTGTTGTAACAGAGATTATCAATTAGACACCACCGTTAATTCACTTATTTCTTCGCTTACTCTTCTATCTGTATCACTCTTACCTCACTTCCTTTGTTTCAAGCATTCCCTGTATGATCACATCCCCACCGCGTTAGATTTGCTAAGCCTGGTTCCATGGCTCTCATCTTGTTATTGTTATTTTTATTGCTTCTACCTTTCCATAATGGCTTTCTTCCATTTGGGCATTGTCAGCCCCGCCAATTCCCAAAATTGAATACCATATTTTCTTCTTCCAGAGTTAGTGATCCCTCCCTGAATATAGTTGATCAGACGCAACGGAATGATGTTATTAATGCATTTCTAGGGTTTAAGAGGATGATCAGTGACCCAATTGGTGTTTCGGCTAGCTGGAGGGGGCGTGGTTTTAACGTCAAACTCTAGAAAAGACTATCCAGGGAAGCTCACCACATTGTATTGATCACCTGCATCATGGCCGCCACCGGCGGTCTCATTTTTGGCTATGACATCGGTATTTCAGGCAAAGATACGATATGGACAATTGTGCATGGCTTATCTGGAATGCTTAAAGAAAGCATCAGGCTGCAAACGATTTACAAAGTGGAATAAGTATTTTGATTGGGAGGTGAAGGAGCTTCTTTTATGACAGGTGTAGCTGGAGAGCGGTTAAAAGTGGCAACATTAACTGTTCACTATCACAGCTTGGGAATCTGATTAAAATCTTGGCAGAAGTTTCACAAACAGGAAAGAAAAGATATATTCCATATCATGATTTCCTCTTAACATTTTCATTGTAGGAATCTCTTGGTGGGAGCTGCAAGGGTCACCCACAGAGCTCAACGGACTGTCTCCATCGCCACCAAGTTGTTGGGTATGTGTTATATTCTTTGCACGAGTATAGTGTCTGAGCATCTGCGTCGGGCGCGCAGGGGGGTTAGAGGGGGGGCGGAGCCCCCCACGTGGGGGTTCGGGGGCAGCCCCCCCGATTTTTTTTTTTCGGGATGACATATTTCCGCCGGGACGACATATTTTCGGGACGACATATTTTTGGGACAACATATTTCCGGGACCACATGATATTAGGTGGTTTTTCGGCACATTGTTTTTTGCTGATGGTTTTCTATTTACGGTTAAGGAATTAGGGTTTTGGACTAATCCAGGTCATTGGGTTAGGTTTTTGGATGCCGCTGGCTCCTATATGTATATTG
>SNQJ01S0063487.1:38762-53245 GCA_010110895.2 Picea sitchensis
TGTGAGCACTGAGAAGTTCTCTTGGTGTAGAGGATCCATAGGCATTGTTGCCCTGGATTGTTGACTATGTAACGCTGTAACCCCCTGTGTGCAAAGAAAACAACAAGTGGGAGAATGTTGGGTATGTGTTATATTCTTTGCACGAGTAGTAGTGTCTGAGCGTCTGCACCAGGCGCGCAGGGGGGTTAGAGGGGGGGCCTCTAGGCCCCCCTCGGGAGGTGCAGGGGGGCGGAGCCCCCCGCGCGGGGGTTCGGGAGCAGCGCCCCTGGAAAAAAAATTCTGGGACGACTTATTTCCAGGACCACATGATATTAGGTGGTTTTTTGGCACATGGTTTTTTGCCAATGGTTTTCTTTTTCTAGTTAAGGAATTGGGGTTTTGGACTAATACATGTCATTGGGTTAGGGTTTTAGATGCCACCGGCTCCTATATGTATATTGTATTGTACACAATGTAACACAATGTATGAATATAATATATGTTGGTTTTCCCGGTTTGGGTTTCCAGGTGAAAAATCTCTGTGTAATGTTTGTATTTGCCATTGTATATTTTATGTTCTTTTCTGAATATCAGTTTGCAGTAGATATTGTACAAGGTTAGAATTTACAGAAATCACCCACGAATTTAGCCTTTTAAATCTTAAATTCACTTGCCGGAATGACCACGGTTTTGGTAAATAAAAATTGACTGTGTGCATGTTGAATTTGCCCACCCTTTTTTTGTTATTCAATTCATAACTGACTTGCAGTAATGACCACGATTCCTCCTTCAAACTGTGACTGTGTTTTCCCTTGAGTGATGGTCTGCGTTGATGTTGATTGGATACATTTGTCGTTAATTATTGAGTTGTTGTCGACTAGGCACGATTGGCCACCATGTGGGCACTGCGTTTTTTCTAATTTTTCCACAACGAATTAAATCAATAACAGTTAGTTAAATGCCTTACTATTGCTAGATTCATTGCTATGTAATGGTCGCATTAAATGCCTTGATTTTTTCCAACAAATAAAATGGATAACAGTGAGTTAAATGCCTTGTTATTGCTAGATTCATTGTTATGTAATGGTCATATTAATTTCCAGAACAATTGCTACAGCAATGTAAATGGCCAACAGATTCATTCTTTGGATTAAATGACACAACGAGTTAAATGTTAACTAACACCTTAAATCCCTTGCAATTGTTGTATTACTTGTTATGACAACAGTCATGTAAACTACCTTGTTAGTGCACTTTTAATTGTCATGTTAATGGTCATGTAATTGCCTTGTTATTTCTATATTAATTGTTAAGTAACCGCTATGTTAATTTCCTCGATAAATTGTTCCAGCCCTGCTAATAGTTAGTAGTTTCCTTCTAATATTATTAGACAGATAGTATTGTTAGTTCGGTCAATATAACTGGACTACATGCTGAGATTTATTTGTTCATAAGTGTTATAATAATATAATTCTACTTTAAGATTGTAAATGTTGTTATTTAAGTTAATGTCTAGTTGGGTGGAGAATTTGGATTAACATAGACTTGATCGATTAGGTTGTGTTAAAGATTAAAATTTGATTGGTAAGTAAGGAATGGATTGCAAATTTTAGACTCGCTAGATTGAATTTTAATTAAGGATAGAGGGCATTTATCATTATGGTTTTAGTATTGACCACTTAGATTTGCAAAATTAATTGTATTAACGTTTATTTAGCATATGCATTATTGTCTAATTGTAACTTGATGTGCCCCGTTAGAATGGAACCCTTGTTAAAATTGAATGTAATCATAGACCGGTTAGACTGGGTGATTGGTGGGGGCGGGGACGATGTCGTTTGGGTTGGCGTCACCCCTTGTCTTTGTCCTCTTGTGTCTCGTCAACCTTTGTGTGGGGTAGGTATAGTCTCCCAGTCAGTATTCGGTTCCTAGCTCATCGGAGTTTTCTTGAGTCTTGGTCCCTTTTGTTTTGCGCCAAGGTTATTGACACATCTATCACCCAGGGAACGACATGATTCCTGATGATGGGATCATGGCACACCCTGGGGATAGCGGCGAACGAGATCTTGGCCGGAGTAGGTTATTTTGTGTGAGTGCTGACGAGTGTGCAAGTTTCTCTTGGCACAAGGGTCGAACACCTTTAGGCATTAGGTCCACATGCATTGAGGTTCTAGTATTTGTTCGTCTAGGCCATGATGTCTGGATGGGGGTGTTGTCCCTTAGCTTGTAGACGTGGTCGTTTTTGCGTCGCAAGGGTAGTCATCCTCCTTGTTATTTTGCGCATGTTTGCCAGTTGTCTTGAGCCGATGTGTGGTGTCATAGTAACTTGTTGCCTAAATTGCCTATAGCGTTCATCGTCAGTGGTGTGATTAAATTGTTGTTGTCGTTGCCTTATTGCCTCTTAACTCCTGAAAAAAAAAATGAAAACAAAAAAAAACTGCTTTGCTTGTTGTCGTAACGATGGGGTCGTCACATATTTGAAAGGGAGTCTTCATCAAAGTAAAGAGGAAGATATCCACAAATACCATAGGATGCAAGCATTCAAGCCCAAAAATAATGAATACGAACCTAAATTATGGCTAACAAAGAAGAGAATGACCGGTAGAAAATCTATAATAGTGTCTTGTTGAAGATGATGGAGGAAGGGAAAGTCAACACCCAATCTAGGAGAATGTAAATAAAGTAAAAATTAAAACTCGAGAAACATAATAAAACCATATTAAGATTATATGTACAAATGTGAGGGTAAGGGGTCTATTTAAACATGAATGGAGTAAAATTTCCAACCCATAAATCAAGGGAATTTGGGAACCTTCGTATCACTCATTTGTGGTTGTACCCTCTCAATTAGCATGGGTTTGGGAGTGTTTTGCAGGTATCCCAAAAAAATGAGGCTTTTGTTGTATCTATGGAATTTAGTTGTGGATCTAATTAATAAACTAGAAGAAAGGTTTATTTAAATATAATTTTTTTATTTAGTAGGTAAAATTATCATTGGGAATCATACACATCGAGAATATAGGTGGGTTCATCAATGGACACCTGTGTACACCTCTGTTGATACTAAAAGAGTAGTATCACATTAGATGAAATCTGTATACATTTTTTATCTTCCATGTACCCTAGGGTATATCAGAAGTCGTATAGGTGTACTTGAGACCATACTTAGATTTCATTTCAACCATTTATATCTATGTTGCATTGAGTGTAGCAGAAACATTCGAGAATTTATTAAATATATGAGATAAAATAAAATATTATAGTGATAGAATGAATATGAATGATATAATATGATGATTACAAAGAAGGAAGGCCCTATTAAATATGCATATACCTTTTCTGAAAGGTTGTGTCTTTTTACCTATTTATTAATTATTTATAAATGTTTATTGTTATATTTAATTATCTTTATCTTATATTTTATACATAACATTTCCTTCCGCTTCAAAATTTATTTCTCCTCAAACCAAAGGTAATGGAGGGTATTGTTGATGAAGTTTTCTTCCTTTGGAAGGATCTAACATTGAACGAGGTACTTTTTAATGGTTCTAGAGTGAAGATTATTCTCTGTGGTGGAATTATTTGAGTTGATTGATGATAATGTTCCATATAGAATTTGGATGTAATATCTGGTCTTATCATGAAGTTTCTTGATAACCTCTCCCCTACGAATAATTTTTCCACCACCCTTGTGAGTATGATGAAGCAATTGAAACATTGTTTTTCTAGGCCATCCAAGACACTTAATTTTATTAATAACATTGGTTCCATCATCTTTTGTTTCTTTATCTCTTCATATTTTCTTAAAGAGATTAACACCCCCATATATTTTATTTGTATCTATTTGCTTCTTTGTTTGCATGTATATACATTTTTATCGTTGCATCGATGCCTTGGTGACCACTTGTCTTCATAATTTATACATTTGTTTAACCATTTATTATCTGGGCCCTAGTGTTGGTTTTCATCTTCTCTAAAGGGGGGTGGTACATACTTAGTAGTCTCATTTGTAGAGTATTTATTTGATATGTCATCTAGATATATGTTTGATCTTTATGAACCTATGAATGATGGCCCATTTATTTTTCCACCACCCTTGTGAGTATGATGAAGCAATTGAAACATATTTTTTTAGGCCATCCAAGGCACTTAATTTTATTAATAACATTGGTTCCATCATCTTTTGTTTCTTTATCTCTTCCTCTTTTCTTAGAGAGATTAACGCCCCCATATATTTTATCTGTGTCTATTTGCTTCTTTTTTTTCATGTATATACTTTTTTATTATTGCATTGGTGCCCTGGTGACCGCTTGTCTTTAGAATATCTACATTTGTTTAACCATTTATTATCTGGGCCCTAGTGTTGGTTTTCATCTTCCCTAAACGGGGGTGGTACATACCTATTAGTCTCGTTTGTAGAGTATTTATTTGATATGTCATCTACATATATGTTTGATCTTTCTGAACCTATGAATGATGGCCCATTGATTTTATTTTTTTGTTCAATTAGTTTTTATGCATGTCTAGATTCCTCAATAGTCTTAGGGTTCCATAGTTTTATTTCACTACAGATGCAATCCTTCAACCCACATATATATTTTTTTATAAATTTCTCATCTCTGAATCTGCTTTGTCTTGTTGATAGCACTTCCCATTCATGTGTACAATCATTTAAATGTTTCCTTTTTGTTTAAGATGCAATTTTTTTTTGTATAGGCCATTATCTTCTTCGTCGTGGAACCATTTTAATAAGGCGACCGTGAAACTTTTCTAGAGAAAGGAACGAGTGTCACATTTTCTGGACCACCATAGAAAATAATAATAATCTTCCCCTTCTAAGTTGTTGGATTTTGTCATTATTTTTTCTTGTTCACATAGTGAAAGATTTGATTCAAAGATACCATCCATTTTGTTGACCCAAACAACAACTCCTCTGTGGTCCTTATCATCATATTTCTCTAATTTCTTTTTTAATCTTTGATAATATCTATCTTGAAATCTTGAGTTATGCATATTACCTCAAAAAAGTATTTATGGTGCTTCTTGATGTCTCTGATCACTTGTATTTTGTGATTCTGGACTTTGTGGTGGTATTCGATAGACTAAGCGTTTTTTAAATAATGTGTCTATCTTTTCGATCAATTTCTCAATTCTTTCATCCTTATCATCACCCCTCATTCATAGTTTCTCTTCCCATCGATTATCAGAGAGTTCCATTAATCTCTTAATTTTCTTCCCTTGTTCTATCAACTAGTTGGTTTTGTTCTTCCTTTCCAATAATGCAAGGGAAAAANGGCTGTAGTGGCACTTTCAACTACAGAATCTGAATACATGGCAGCCACTCATGCAAGTAAGGAAGCAGTATGGTTACAAAGATTGTGTTCAGGTATTAGGTTGGTACAAGAAGCTATAAGGATAGAGTGTGACAGTCAGAGTGCAATTTTCTTGGCAAAGAACCTTGCTTATCATTCAAAGACAAAGAACATTGATGTTCAATATCACTTTGTAAGAGACATGATTGAAGAAAAGAAAGTATCATTGGTGAAGGTGGACACTTTGAAGAATGTTTCAAATTCATTAACAAAATCTATGAGCACTGAGAAGTTCTCTTGGTGTAGAGGATCCATGGGCATTGCTTCCCTGGATTGTTGACTATGTAACCCTATAACCCCCTGTGTGCAAAGAAAACAACAAGTGGGAGAATGTTGGGTATGTGTTATATTCTTTGCACGAGTAGCAGTGTTTGAGCATTTGTGGTGGGTGCGCAGGGGGGTTAGAGCCCCATGCGCGGGGGTTCGGGGGCAACGCCCCCGAATTTTTTTTTTGGGACGACATATTTCCGGGACCACATGATATTAGGTGGTTTTTTGGCACATGGTTTTTTGCCGATGGTTTTCTATTTCCGGTTAAGGAATTAGGGTTTTGGAAAAATCCAGGTCATTGGGTTAGGGTTTTGGATGCCATTGGCTCCTATATGTATATTGTATTGTACACAATGTAACATAATGTATGAATATAATATATGCTGGTTTTCCCAGTTTGGGTTTCCAGGTGAAATATATCTGTGTAATGTTTGTATTTGCCATTGTATCTTTTCTATTCTTTTCTAAATATCAATTTGCAGTAGATATTGTATAAGGTTAGTATTTACACAGGTGGCACTCTTTATCCACCTACACCTGTAACGGAGCATACGCTATTTTGGTGCAACTACAACAGGTCGCGGCAGATAATCCAGATGACAGATTTGAAACCCCCTACATGCAAGACCTGTCTTTGACAGCGAGGAGTTTGGGCACGTATAGTAGATCGAGTTCAAATGCTTCTGTGTCAGTCCATCGAGACATGGTGCATGATTTCCTGGGTGATGGGATCTTCAACGCCGATGACAATCTCTAGAGATAGCAGAGGAAGGCCGCTAGTGTCGAGTTCCACTCCCTCAGCTTCCAGAACCACATGGTGCAGTCGCTGAAGGAGCTCGTGCATGCCCGCCTCTTGCCCATTTTTTACCATGCCGTGACCCTCCCAGGGACACCCATAGACCTGCAAGATGTCTTTCTCCGTTTGGCATTCGATAATGTCTGTATGATTGCCTTCGGTGTGGATCCTGGTTGTCTCAGACTTGGCCTCCCAGAGATACCATTCGCCAAAGCCTTCAAGGAGGGAATGGAGGCAACAGTCTATCGCTTCCTTACTCCCACTGTTCTCTGGAGGGTCATGAGGTATTTCAATGTAGGAATGGAGAAAAATCTCAGGGATTCTTTGAGAGTGATAGCCGACTTTTCCGAGCATGTCATAGAGTCCAGGATGAGGGAATTAGCTGAGCCAACCACCGATCAGGGCACGGATCTCCTGACTATATTCATGCATCTCAAAGACGACAATGGGAATCCATATTCTCATCGCTTCTTACGTGACATCTGCATTAAATTCATCCTGGCAGGTCGTGACACTTCTTTTGTGGGGCTCTCCTGGTTCTTCTGGCTTCTGCACAGCCATCCCCATGTCGAGCACAAAATCATCACCAAAATCAAAACCGTTTTATCGAACTCGAGAAAGCAAGAGAACGTAGAATTATCTGATGTTACCTTCACTATGGAAGAACTGAAGCAGATGCATTATTTGCAGGCTACGGTGTTTGAGGCACTGAGGCTTTATCCTTATGTGCCCGTGGATCACAAAGAAGTGGTCAAGGACGACCAGTTCCCCGATGGCACTAGGTTGAAGAAGGGCACCAAGATATTATACGTGATATACGCCATGGGATGAATGGAGAGCATACGAGGCAAGGATTCCAGAGAGTTCAGGCCTAAGAGATGGTTGTCCAAAGAAGGGAGATTCATGACCGAGTCTGCTTACAAGTACACATCTTTCAATGGTGGACCCAGGCTTTGCCTCGAGAAATATTTTTCCTATACCCGGATGAAATGGGTTGCAGCTTCTGTCATCTCCCGATTCACTGTCAGAATCGTTTCTGGGCATCCTATGGTTCCCAAGCTAGCATTGACAATGTATATGAAGCATGGCTTGCTAGTTACCTTGCATCCCAGGGAATGAAATACTGATACTAACAATAGTGGCGGATAAATGCATAGTGGGTATCTTGATTTTAGTTTATTTCTTTAGGAGTTACCAGATTTCGAAGCCATAACTAGACTGTATAAGTATCTCCAGGCTTCAAACTGGGAGCCTTATGAAAGTGGGATTTTACCAATTTGGATTCGAAATGAGTGAAAATGGATGTCGACGGAATCTTGTGTAATTCATGACGTAGATGGGATTTTCAAATCGAGGCTGAAGATCCTGGAAAACTGGATGACACCTAGCGTTGAAAGAAAAATCAAATGCATGGATTACATGCAGAAATCCCTGTCCACTTGTCAAATGATTAATAACGGTTCAACGAAGCTGGAAGATGTGCCTGGTAGTCGCAGAGTTCCAGAAGACAAACCATTTCATATTCCCTGGAACTCAAAGAGATTTATTTTATATTTTTCTTTTTAAAAAGACTGATGTATGTAATAGACCAGAGGAGGCGCACGAGTGCAGTGCTAGGGGAAAACCTCTTTCAAAGAGGGGTTCATTGTAATTGCTGAGTTATTTTGTAAACTATGAATGAGGAATAAAGATGATTTTTTACCTGTGACTGTGAGATTCATCATGGTTGATTTCTTTCAGCATGTTCTTCTCCTTTTCAACTGTGTTAAATTTGTTTGGAATTCATTTGATATGCTCCTTACTCACAGTTGATGTGTTATCATTTTCATAATGTTATTTCTTCCTTATTCTGTCACAACTGCGTTTCATTTCATTTTCTTCTAACTGATGTTCTTCGTTATACTTTAGTACGACCACTACTATAGCGAATGGATTATGGTTTTCTGTAATTGTTTGTTGTCTTTCCTCTGCACCAACTATCAGCGGGTGTAAGACCAGTCTACATTTCTGGAATTCTGCATATATTCTTTGCTACATCAGCCTTTCCTTTTCCTTTCTGCTACCGCATCATGACAATCAAAGCACTGAAGGATAGACTTACTTTGCCTCACTTTCCGTAGTTATTTGATCTCTATTATTGTCTCCTTTATTTGACTTTCACTTGACTCCATGCCCAATGGACCATTTCCCTGGTTTAACCCCCAAAATTTAAAAATACAAGACCATCATTTACCCATAAATCTGCCCACCCTTTTTAAGCTTACTGAAGATCATATTGTGACATTTTTCAAGATATCCCTCTCAGGTTGGGGGAGGGCAGCCTTCCAATCCAAAGTGGTTCGAGGTTGCCTCGAGATTGATTTGCTGCAACCCATTTTAGTTTCGAGTGTCAACACTTACCACCTAAGAGAAGGTCACGGATCCTTACCAAAAGAAGAGGTATGGGGCAAGATTTGGGAAGCAAAATCCTAGCCAAAAAATAGCACCTTCCTCTGGCTAACTGCACAAAACAACATTCTCACCTCGGATAACTTAAGGAAAAGGGGTTTCATCGACCCTTCCTGGTGTCAGTTATGTGTCTCAGAGGAGGAAACTCAAAACTATATCGTAAATATGTGTTCATACAGTTCATGCATCTGGGATCATAGCACCAACCTCATGAGAACCACGGATAGGAACCACACAGGCATCCGGGAAACATTAGTAGGTTGGTGAAACTCTATTTTCCAATTCCCCATCCTTAAAATAATTTGGCGGCTTTTACCAGGCTTCATTCTTTGGAAAATATGGAAGGAAAGGAATCGAAAAATCTTCAAATCAGCTGCCAAGAATTGGCAGGAAGTTTGGACTACAATCCATTCCAATATCAACGAAACAATTTTTTGTATCCTTGGATGGATCAGGATTTAAGCTGCCCAATGAATGAGCATCTCATCCTTAATTCATGGAAACTCAATCTCCATCCCCCTCCCACCAACCCCTCCACTGTCATAATTTGTAAGCCCAAACCCACACATTGGGAGGCTCTGCACACAGGATGCCACAAATTAAATTTTGATGGGGCCTCCAAAGGAAATTGAGGACCTGCAGGATATGGAGCAGTCATTCGCAACAACAAAGGGGAAATCCTCCACATCATCGCAGAAAATCTGGGGCACAACACCAACAATGGTGAAGAAATATGGGGACTCCCTTATGGTCTACAAGCATCCAAATATCAAGAGATTTTCCCCATCATTGTAGAAGGTGATTTTCATATTTTCATTAATCTCCTCTCTCGTCTCCTCAATCGTGCAGACCCGGAGAAAATCTCTCCAAGCTGGAGACTTATGATCGGGCTTCTCAGAATCAAATCCATCCTTCAGCCACAATGGGTAATCCTTCCATCTCATGTTCAAAGATTGACAAATCAAGTTGTCGATCTATTAGAAAATTATGGAGTCGATCTGGAGTAAGGAGACTTCTCGTGCTCCCCCACCTCTTCTTCCCCCCATCCCACAGTGATCGCATGCAGAAACATAGCCAACATCAAGGACCTCCTGGTGCGATTTCCACTCAGCTTCATGGACTTCTGGTTCATGCGTCTCCTCATAGGGTCAGCTAGTTTGGTTCTTCCTCTTGCACCTCCTTTGCATTCTCCATCCTAGGTCGATTGTAGCCACCGCCATGTCTGCCTTAGAGGCAAGTCTAAAAGAGGGGAAACCTGGTATGCAGCTAGGGGAAGGGAGGCACCCAACTCTGACCCTCCACCTGAAACCGAAGCCATCCCCTTCTTGGCTCTTGTCAAAGCTCTCACCCCTGCAAAACCTCTTTGTGAGACCACCCTGGACCTCTCCCCTCTCTCGAACCCCTACGCATGTAGAATTGAGTTGTTTGACACCCTCGGTAATTTTTTGAGCTTTGCGACTCCAAACCCCTCCCCTCCTCGTTGTCCTCCACCTCCACCTTCTCCAATTCACCACCCCCCTATCGCTTATCTTCTCCCCCCACTTATCCTTCCTCCTCGTTTGACTCTCCGCTATCCCCCCCTCTCCGCTCAACTTGTGACATGTGTGCAGACAGAACAACTATCATGGATTCTTTGGATGACCACAATAGGGGTCTAGGGGATGTCAATTATGCCTTACTCAAGATGCAGATCAAGGATTCAGAATGTTGGAGCCGTGTCGACATTTTTATGTCCTTCCTACAGGACCTCCAACAAGCCATCGTGGACCGAGAAAGGCACAACAGAGGCAAATCGCAGGAGCGTCAAGCCTTCACTGGGCCAAGGTTCGGTCTAGGTTTTTCGTTAATCATGCTTCAGGTTTCTGTTCTCATTTTTATCTCGGTAGTCATGGGAGGTTGGCCGGCTCAGGGGAGTTTGGTCTATGTTTTTTCTGTTCAGTTTAGCAATCATCACTTCGCCCTGCATGGAAACTTAGTCTCTTTTTTTGCATGCTTTACTCTTTTTTTTTTACAAGTGGCAGTGGTGGTTTCCCAGCAGGGCACTCCTATTGTTGGGCACCAAATTGGGCTATCTTTCTGTTGCATTTCCATTACCCTTTTTGACCCTTTTGCACTTATTTACCTATGTTTACTATGCTAAACCTGTAAGGTAAATACCCCTACCTTGTCTATTGGAATATTTTATTAATGAAATAAAGTCGCAGAGTTTTGCCTATTCACAGCACTAAAATGAATGTTTGACCGTAGCTTCTGGAGAACAGGAACCAAGGCTTCGGTATCCCACAACAGATCCACTATTCACAGCAACAACCAAGCCATAAGGAGGCCATGCAGCTAGAGTTGTAGATCCCCGAACCACTCTTGGGCATCTCGCTGATCTTGTCTATTTGGTATTGGTGTCGTTCCAACTAATGTATATTTTTGGGGATACGGTTACCATGTTTTGGGGAAAGAGGTTGTTCTCCCTCTCCATGTATAAAATACAGTTTATTCCTGTAACTGGGGATGCCCCCATTGATATTGTAATAACCCTTTTCATATTTATAAAACATTATCTATTTTTGTTGTCTTCATCTTCACTGTGACTAACGCAGCCCTGATCAGAGAGCTGGGCCTGCTCTTCTGATAAGGTGATGTGTCTTTATGTGTGTATTATTTATCATCTTATGCTTGTTGTTACAGTGTTTTAACTATTATGATTGTTTTTCAGAAGTTGTAATCAATCTAGTTTTACAACAATGTTTTGAATCTTAATCGTGAACCCTTGGCCAGAATGGATTGTGCTCTTGCCCCGGCATATACCTTGCGCCTTGAAAGAATACGCACCTGGATTGACAAATTAATGTAGGAAAAAGGGTGAATAAATCGTTCATACTTGGACACCAACATCTACCACTTTTGATTAGCCACTACAGACAGTTGTAATTCATTTTTCTTGCAGGCTCTAATACAAACTTCTAACTTACAAGAAAAAAAACATATTTATGTGGGAAGAATAATAGACTGTGGAATCAAAATTAGGTATGATTTAAAATTCGGGCATTCAAGGAAGTGAAAAGAGATACTAAAGGATTATTAGACAAAGCTACATAAATTCTTCAAACATCAAAATATTGTGTCTATATTTCCTCTTCTTTCTCTCTTTCTATCATTTCTATTTGTAAGCAATCAATGTAAACGAAAATTTTGTTTTATTGCCCTCTTGCTCAAGACGAGCAAGGAGTTGAGGTGGGGGGAGATGTTGTAAGGGCTAGTCAAGTCTATCAACTAGACCCAACATTCGGCTAAGAGTTAATCGATTGACTATCGAATTCAAAAGTATAGGTTGGTCGAGTTCTCTATTAATTGACTGACCCAAGAAGTTAAGTAGTTACAACTTCCTGGTAACTAAACATATAGGTATAAATAGACAAGCTTGTATGAGAAAAGATATCTCTATGAGATATATTGTATCTATTGTGTTGTATTGACATATCATATAATAAAGTGTTGTTCTTTGGGCTTCCACTACTTGTGTATGTCTTTATCTATATCCATGTGCATACACTCTATGCTTTTTTATGTATTGAACTACTAGTAACACTCCCCTACTTTTCCCTAGATTACAACAAGGCACATATGTAAGTGCAACAACCTGGCAATAAAAGGGGGTTGATTTTTAATAATAGGGCATTGTTGATGAGCATGAGGGGAAAAGGATATAGTGTTAACAATATGATCATATTCCATGAATAAATAACGCGTGAGTCTATTGCAAAATATAACTCCAAGGTGAGGTCATGAAGAAAAAAAGTTGTGAAGGTCAAAACCAAAGCAATTGATTAACAGGTGCAGCCATGACAAGAACAATAATGGAACAATCTAGCAAGTGATGATGTCAGACAGTTGGCTTAGGCTGATGGACAGTTGATATGGATTTTTGGTTGTCATTGATGTCAACGATTGGAGAGTGATATTGTATATTGATTTCAACCCTTAGTGATTGATGTCAACCCTTGGAGAAAGTCTCGTAGCGAATTATGATAGCACAGAGGTTTGGGTAATGGACCCAAGGTTGTTTCATGTATAATGGTATGAGTTTTAATATATATTAAGGTAAGACTATTCTNGTTTGATGGATAATGGTATGAGTTTTGATATATTTGTAGGTAAGAATATTCTATATGGATATTAAATGTCATGCCATTTCTAGTGGTATGTGGAACGTCACATAACTCCTCATGGTTAGAGAGTTATGGCCATGTGAAGTTGGAGAACCCCCATGAGTCATCTAGAATCCTCAAAAGGTCAAGGTAGTCAAAGTGGTTTAAGAGATTTTAGAAGGTAAATAATAAAGTGAAGTGATGAGTGTACTATGACTCAAAGTGAATACAAAATAAATTATTTAAATAATAAATTTAATGGATAAATTACTAAGTTGACAAGTGGTTAGAAGTAGGTTAACCCTAAAATAAGGAAAGTGGGTTAAGATGGTTAAAAGGTAACCCCTTGAGGAAGCTACATGAAAGTATAAATAAGAGGAAAGGCTCTCTCATTTTAATAACACTTGAGCATATTTAATATCTACAAGTGACTTAGGTAAACAAATGATATATAAGCCGAATTTCAGAGGGAAGGTGAAGTAAAGAAGGCCGAAATTCAAGGGAGGATAAATTCTTTTGATGATGCTTTCTAAGGTATGTTATTTATAGGCCATCTCACCATTTTTTCTCTCTCGAATAAGCCATAATTCAACAAGGTATGTCATTTTTGCTATAAATCCTTTTTTGAGAGGTTCCAAGTAGTGAAGTCTGGAGGAATTGCATAAAAGAAACTAAAGAACATGATGTACCATTTTTAGATCTTTATTCATTACAGGTACATAGTTATGATTATTTCAAGTTAGGGTTGTTGACTAATCCAAAATTAGTCATGTGAGACTAAAGTAAAGTTTGATGAAAATGCTAGTCTCTTGTTGTTAAAGTTAAGNGGCAAGGACAGGTTGTTGTAGCCACCTTTCGGTTGAATTTGAAGAACATAGGGGGTTGTAGCCTCCTTCTGGTTGTAGCCAGAGAATTGGGGAGTTGGAGATTCCCTCAGGTTGTAGCCTGAGAAACTAGGGGGTTGGAGCCTCCTTCCAGTTGTAGTTAGAAAACAAAGGAAGTTGGTGCTTCCAATGAATGTAATTCTTCAAGACATATAAGATAAAGCATTATGTGGCTTTCTCCCGATTTGGGCTTCCACGTAAAACACTAGTGTATTGTGTATGTGTGTAATTGTTCATTTCTTATTTCTCATTATTGGATAATAATTCTACATTGATATAACACTTGTATTATTTGGAGAAAAAGGATTATAATTACGCTATTACTAATTCACCCCCCCTCTCAGTAATCCAACAATTGGTATCAGAGCAGGTTCCTTCAAAAATCAGTTTAACCACTGAAAGGTAGATCATGGAGAGTACCAACTCATATAAAAATGGAATACCACACTTTGATGGATAGAAGTATGCTTTTTGGAGCATAAGGATGAAGATATATATACAAGCACAAGGGTTTGAAATTTGGAAATCAATTGTAGATGGATACACAATATCAACAGTTCCACCAACAAATGACAAAGCAATGAAACTTGGT
>SNQJ01S0063488.1:1507-24190 GCA_010110895.2 Picea sitchensis
CGCTCGACCTCGACCATCTTCCTATCAGGTCAACTACCCTTCATCACTCCGCTTGGATATTGCTCTGTCATCATCTAGCTTCTTCTGCCATAGATGATTGCCATCAATGACAACCTTGATATTCTGCATCCTCTCTGCTATTGCCATATTTCCAACACTATCCACCTAGCTGATAATCATTTTCAACACTATTGACAGTCTACATGGAAATAAAAATAATGTCATTCAATATAACACAACTGTGTCTATCCATAGTAGTACACAACCACTATCCAGTGATACACAACCACACAAAGTAGCCATGGGCTATATGGACTATTCTTCTCAAGCATAGAAGAATAATTGTCCTTGATTTATGAGCCTAGACCATTCACCTAACTGGGTGATTCCTCCAACACTAATCACAGTGAAACCTAGAGAGAATGAGTCTGCCCTAGGGAATGCATGTCCTTGATTGTTGAACCTGGACCATTCACCTAACTAGGCCATTCCTCTGGTACTAATCATAGTGCAACATGGATAGAATGAGTCTTCCCTAGGGAATGACTATCGGAACCATTTCCTAATGGAAATGACTACCCTGCACCAACCTCCAAAATGAACCATTCTTCGAAACTGCTCACAACTATGAACTTCGAAAGAATGAATGCCCGACGAGGCAGACCATTCTACTTGACCACTACTCAAAGTGACTTCCAAGAAGAATGATTGTTGTAGACCATTCCCCCACACTGGCCACAAGGGGAATCGTTGTCTATGGTACATCAACAATCTATCAAACCATTTTCATTATGAAAATGATTGTGCGATTTGGACCATTTTCCGAACTAGAAAATGCTTGTCCGTCAGAAATCTCAAACCACTTTCCGAACTATAAAGGAAATGCTCATCCTGGACCATTTTTTGAACTGAAAAATGAATGTACATAAATAAATAACACATCAGTGCTCCCTCCCAACCTGGGAGTAATCTCTTCCTTTTTCAATAAGGAAATCATCTCCACGAGCCCCGACTTGTTTCTTAAGTACGAAAATTTTTCATCTTGGACAGACGCTTTACTAAAATATTTTCTATATGCTCATCTATGGAGATATATTGGATAACTACGTTTCTTTTCTGGACTTCATCATGAAGAATGTAATGCTTGATCTCAATGTACTTCAGTCTATCATGGAACACTGGTTTTCTCTGAAGGTTTCATATATCTTTGATCATTACAATATATCATGGTTGAATTCAACACTTTTGTTTCCTGCTAGCTCATGACATCATGGCAAGGCTCAAACTGAAACATATCCAAGTAGCACTTCTTCTGTAATCATGAGAGTTTTTCATGGATTAGCAATCCATCATCCTAGACTTTTGAGTAATTATTCTGATATATTATCTCTCATAGAAAGTTTTCAACATGCTTCTGTTGTATATGAAATATGTTGCATCAAGTTGTTTGAATCCATACAAGTTATTCTTATATATGCATACATGGGTATCTTTCTAGTATAAGCTTCTTTCTTACTTGCTTTATTGGGAAGAGCAATCTCTTACATGTAAATTCCAATTTATGGATACTACAAGAGGTATATCTGGTTTACTGGAACAAGTTGTTGTCATAGTCTTCTCCCTCCTTCTGGAAGAACCTCTGGATCTTGCAATGCTTTCATTCATAGTTCTTTTTCGCGTTTTCTTACATACACTATTCTTTGTCATAACTTACATTTTTTTCTTCTTGATTTCTTTTTAGTGGGTTCAAACCAAACTGGTAGTCTTGTGATTATCAATATGATAACTGGTTGTTCTTGCTTTTCTTTCTTTCTTGGAATCTTCATGTTCTTCCTCATGTCTCTCTTTAGCTCTTGGGTCCATGGGTTCTTCTATATGCCCTAAATATTCCAAATTCTTCCTTTCATCATAGAATCATGGATGTATATGGACAACCAAGGATACTTTAAGGCTTCCTTTTGAAGAATACTTCTTATAGAGTCAAACTAAACACGTGTTTCTTATCATGGCTGCTACTTTCAATTGGAACATGGATAGATACCTCATAATCCTCAATGGATCATATCATTTAGGATTATCTCCCTCCTAATCCTTGCTTCATGCATGAATGCATGCTCTTCTTTTGGAATTATGTAATCAACTCCCTCCATCTAAGATGGTCCACGCCTTTGTCTGCATCCTTATTTCCTTCTGCAAAGTGTCAAAACTATTTTTTTAATTTCCTCTTGATTGTTGACTTCTTTCTGTTTTGGCTTCTTCTCCGTCTCTTCAAGTTTGATTCTGATTTCGGCTTATCTGGCAGTTGTTACTTATATAATAGCTTCCACGGGAATTGTTACCAAGGATTGTCAATGTACTTCATCTTCTCATATGTATTTCTTGACTTGCAGTCATCATGATAACAATCCTTATCTTGTTATTATTCCATCTGTATTGCTTCACTTGAACATCTTATCTTCTAAGAAATAGATATGCAAGATATGTACAGAAACTATGTAAGCATGGTATGTACAAGAACTACGAAGAATATTTTTACCTTGACTTAGAAGAAGAAGTTAGTTTTATCCTTCTTGGCCTTCTTTGAGGGTTCCCTTTCTTCAGAAACTGATGCTTCGTCTGTTTCCTTCCTTTTATTTAACTCAGGACAGTGGTTCCTGTAGTGACCATATTTTCGACAGTTGAAGCATTGTATCTTTGACATATCTTTTTCTTGATTTGGTTTCTTCCTCAAGCGAAACTTATTCTTATTCTTGAAATTATTTAAATTTGTTGTGAAGGCTTGATCTTCGTATTTATTTTGGGATTTCTCTTTTGCGTTAATCCTTGATTCTTCTTGTACACAATAAGTCCAAATTTCTTCAAATGTGGGATACTCCTTTCTTGTGTTTGTGCTTGCGGAAAATTCATCCCATGTCTTGGGAAGGCCATTGAGTAATATATTTACCAGTTCCCTTTCTGAAATGATTTCTTCAATAACTTGTAGTTGATATCTTAACTGAGATATTCTTACAAAGTATGATGGTATGATTTCATCATCATTCATTTTCATTTCATGGAGATCATTCTTCAGACTCATTACTTGTCCAATGTTTCTGACAGAGAAGAGGTTAGTTAGGGAATCTTACATTTTCTTAGATGAGTCAAGATGAGAGATGTAGGGAATCAAGTGGTATTTTATAGAGTCCACTATGATACTCATGGCATTGATGTCATTGTCCTTGAACTTCTCCCTAACTAAAACATTCTGAGGTTCCTTCTCTTTTCCTTCTTCAAACTGTGGTTCCACGATTTGAAGTTAGAGGCCCCTTCTAACTTGTTTTATGACTCCATAGAATAATTCATGACTTCTTTGGCTTGGTCAACCTTTGACTTTGACCAAAAACTAAAACTTGATGTCTTAGCTTGCTGAGAGTACCAGGAGGTGCACTAGGTTATGGCGCACTAGGCTATCTAGAAATTAGGTCAATATCTTCACTTAAGGTGCCTCAACAAGAGGGTTAGGGTTTCGTTATTGCAGCAAAAACTTTGACTGCAACTACAACTGTAACTGAGAAAAATCCTCCTAATTTATCTTCCAGGGGTTATACTATCTGAACATAGTCTGGGCCCATAACCTGTCAAAAATAATAGGTGTTCTCATTTAACCATAGACAATATAGAAATATTATCACCCAACGATAGGTTGAAGCCACTCCCGATCACCTTAACCTTGACATAGAATAATTATGGAAGCAAACCTTAGGCCTAATAGCCAATCAATGTAGTGTACTTCTCTCTAGAGCTAGAACACAAGTCATAAATTCCAAACCATAACCAAGAGAAATTCCAAGCCTAAATCGAAAATACAAGTTGCAATAGTAGTAGTTGCAGCTACTCTCCAGACTTGTGCACTCACTAAATGTTTGCAGTGCACACTCTCAAATTTCTGCAGTTATGAGTTGTGTCTGTCAAATGAGCTCTAGCGTCCTGTATTTATACTACTCCTCCTTAGTTGTCTGGTCGACTTCTCATTATCGAGGCTAAGATATCAATATTAAATATTTCCTTTAGCCGACTTGTCTTCTAGGGTTATGTCCAATGCTTTAGGGTTTCTTCTTCCTTCCTGAAATATTCTATTCTTGTCAGGGTTACATGTGGAGTTTAATACCTCCCGAAGCTACCATAATATTAACACCCGTATCCTGAATCAATTGATAAAGAGTCAATTTGTGTGTTGGTAATGCAACACAAGGTAGGGGCTACCACAGGTAAGTGCAATTGCTCCCCATGTGAGTGATAGTGCTTCAAAATGTAGCTATTTTCAGTTGGTAATGGCATTGTGTTTATGAAAAATCAAGCATAATTTGAAGAAATGTTCCCTCTATTGACAATGAAGCATTTGAGTAAGACGATCTAAGTTTTTTTTATAAATTTATAGAAAATTTTATCATTGCCAAAAATTATTGCAACTTTTTCAATATTTTTCATATTTATATATTTAATCTAAATTTATTGTTGAACCAAAATTGAATATAAACCTGGTAAGGACTTGTCTCGTTAGGATTTCATCATATCTCAACTATTAGTTTCTCGGTTTTAAATAATTGCAACTATGTTTAGAAGAACAAATGTTGTAGGGAAGACCTCTTTTTGTCTATTTTGTATAGTCTACCACTTGTCATAGGTGTGAAATATGACATCTTTGCAAAGGGAAAAAGTCCTAACAAGTCAATCCATTAAGAATGTGTGTTCTTCCCTAGGTTTTCCTTTATAGTGAAGAGACATCCAACTCAAGCTTCACCCATTAGAGAGGTTGTCTGGAACACAAAAATAAGGGTTGATGAGGAGCTAAATTCAAATTACAGCCTCCCTTCAACAACCTAAATTAAATCAAGGTGGGGCTTCAACCCTTTATTAGAAAAGGGGAGTAATTTAACCACTCTTGTAGTTATCTAAGATATTTTCAGCACTCCTAGGAACTTAAATACCCCTCCTCACTCATTTTCCTAGATCTCATTCCCCCTCTTTCCTTGAATTTGTTGAAAACAAAATATGAACTAAAAATGTTCACCCAAATTTAATAGGATATATTTAAACGTATTATTCCTAAGCCTCATGAAAGTGAAGAGAGCATCTGTAAATTTAAAGGCAGTCCCTTGTGGTGGATATAATTTTTTATTCCTTCCTCATGATTACTAAAAATTATAGCCACTTCTCATATCTATTTTTGGATATGGTGGTTGCAGTGTACATCACTAGATTCAATCCAGGAAACTGCTTGACAATTGTGAAATAAACATGAGAAATTGAGAATCACTTAATCAAAGTAGCATGTATGCAACAAATTACAACCTCCTAGTCTTCTGTAGGATTTTATTTATTTATATTGGGAGTAAAACACCTTTTTATGCCAATTAAAGGATTCCACTTATTGATTGCAATTGAAACAGAGAAATGATATCATTTAGTACCTGAGGAAAGGAACTGAAACTAATATGGAAGAGAAAGGATGCGAAGAAAATTGAAATCAAGCCATGAAAATATTATTTTAAAAAAGGGGAAACAAGGATTTATCAAATAAAGATTTACAGTTCAGATTACTTTTATTCAATATGACTATAGTTAGAGATAAATGATCTAGTTTCCTGCATTTGAAATGATCTAGTTTCTTGCATTTTCCTTGACTCAAAGTTATGGTTTTGTCATGACTGAGTGGAGAAATTTGGGGGAAAATATTAATGGATATAAGACGACAAAGTTGGTACTTATTATCTCACCACTTCATTTTGTCAAAATCTTTCTCCTTGAATGGACTAATGATCTTTTTTAGCAACCTTGACATAAATATTGAAGTCCATAATAGGTAAAGAGTAAATTGTCTCTCATGACTCCTTTGGATCATTTTCTACGTAGAAGGTTGTCTACTAGGGTTGGTAAACATTTGTACATAAAATAATGGGGCAGAGGGATCCAAACTCTATTTTGGAGGGCCAACGAGCTTTCTAGTGGTGCACTACCTAGTGTGGATATTCCAACATGGTTGAATCCTAAAAAAACATATACTTGTTATTGCCTTTTACATGGTACATTGGTGAAAATACATGCATACCTTAGCTTAAAATCCAAACTAGGATTGTATGACCCCAACACTGATAAAATAAGAGACTTCCATGACCTTTGCTTTACTTGGACCAACTTTCATCAGAAAATAGATTGAGTATTGAAAAGAGTGGATAGAGCAATGCTAGTTGACAAAATCTTCTTGTCTTTTTACTAATTCTATATATGGCATGGTTTAGGTCATGGGATAAGCAACTCCATTTGATCACCAATTAATTATTTTCACAATGTTTATGGGAAGGCCTTACATTAACAACAAAATATATTAAATTTGAATATACCATTTCTATAGAATCTAACTTACATTAAGTCTCTTAATCTAATTTGGAATTTGATTCCAAAACCAAGAGGTGATGATGATTGGATTAAATGGTCAATTAAATTGCTCAAAATCCCTCTTTGAGGAGGCTATGAAAAGTAACTTATCATTCTTAGATGAAGGGCCAAAAAAGAAATGACTGAAGATATTGTTTTCTTAATAAGTGATTAGATTCATGAACCTATGATGAGAAGTTGTATGCAAAGCTACAAAGTTGAGACATGCAAAAAAATTGCAGAACACAAAAAAGAAAAGGGAGCTCAAATAAAATATCATTTTCAATGGATCAAAGTCTAAGATAGGCCTTAGAAAGAATTTTCAAAGGATCTAATGAATAAGCGTACCTTCATGCATCACAACCATCCAAACTGATAAAGGGAGGATAACTATTAAACCAAAAATCCTTAATGAATTCTTTCATCATTATAAATTTTTTCCAAGCCCAAGAATAGGTTGATGAACATAAAGAGGTATTGTAAAATTTTCTAGATGTGGCCATAAGAAAATTACCCATTGAAAACAAGAACCAGTGTGAGATGTCATTTTCCATGAATGAAATTATTAATGAGCTCAAAGTAATAACCGATGAGAAGTGGCCCATACTGGCTAGTTTCTCAAGTGAATTTTGCATAGCCACATGGGAGTTTGGAGGTCTCAACTTACTATAAATTTAGAAGGAATCTCTATGAAATTAGTCATTAAGAGAACTCTTCAATAAAGGAAATATCAAATCAATCCCTTAAACTATTAAACATGTAATCCTCATCTTATCTCCATTTGGAAAACAATCATGTTGCTAATGTTTTCTAGAAACTTCCAGGTAAAGATCTAGCTTTGAAAATTAAGAATATCCTATATCTTATCATTAATTCATAAGAAAGAAAGAAAGTAGGAAATTATATTAATTTACATACAAATGACTAAAATAGGTCAATATGACTCAAAATTACAACCATCCATAGTGGTTGTGTGGTAGTGCCAAAGAGATCTCCCAAATACATAAAATAAAATAAGCATAAAAATAAAAAGTAAGTAGGGTAAACCCAAGAAGTGAAGAGCCTGATATACTAGCTTGATTGGTTGAATCGTTTCAGCTTCATGAAAGAGGTCTTGTAATGGGTGAACCCCCAATTTTCTATTTAAATTTCATGCCCTCACTCGATGTCCCTACTAGGTCAGGTATAGTGATCAACACCAATATATTTACATTGGGTACCATCCATGAAATACAAGGATGTGCCCAAGGGTCTCCCCACAAGGGTTTCTTGGAAAAAATTCCGAAGAAGTGAATCCTAGTAAAATAAGTAGAGATTTATCCTATGTAAGAAGAGAAAAAAAACATTAATCAACACTAGAATTCAAAAAGGATCCAACACCATCACAGCCCACTGTGAAGGTATATAAAGAAGAGCCTAAATATGTCTTATTGGGAATGGCTTGGGCTAAGAGGACCAAAAAAATTGACCAATGGTAATGATAAAAAAAAATATCATTACAACAAACAAGGATCTTGCTCGCTCGTCAGACTGTGCAGATCAAATTCCTGGCATCATAGAAATGATCAATCTGGTTATGACACAACTTAGGACATATAAGGTAATAACCATAATTTAAAGTGATTTTTATTTTTATTTTATGTACTCATAAGTTCAATTATGAAAGTTTTTTTTTTTAATTTTACATTTTCTTTCTTATATAGAGATATTTGAAGCCTGTTCAACCTGGTGTTGGTAGTAGTGGTGTTGCACAAACACCACATATTCCTAACGTGGGACGTCATATAACTGCTATACTATTTACTTCTCTACCTTCCATGCCTTTAGATGGGAGCCATGACACACACCCCTAGGAAGCCACATATCCAGACTCTATAGGTAGTGACAGAGATGAGGTTGATGATGTGGTTGATATGGTTTCATTTCCTGGAGCTAGATGTGTTACTAGCATGGGGACGTTTCCGTGCACATTTCTGGTCAACGATAAAAGAATTTCATTCAAGAAAATAACACTCCCAAATAGTTTTTCATATTTTAACTATTTCATGTTGTCTATCTCAAACATAAATCATCTAGATTATTATATTTAATTAATGATCATATATTTTTGTGTGTAGGAAACGACCATTTTTATAGGCACTATTAGCGTCAAAAGTCACTCCTGGATTGTGATAGGAGCAGAGCCCAACGCCCATCAGTTTATGTCACGAATAAATTTAATGGGGTGATCGAATGGGTAGAGACCCAGGACGATATCGTTCTAACTCGGGAAACCTGGCCTAGTATGTAAAAAACAAAAGAGGTCTTGATCTAACTTCCATCAGTGAGTTGATTGTAAAATGAGCAGATGGAAGACTTGGTGAGATGAGTGAGCAAGACTGCCTTGGGCATCAGGCCTTTCAACAGCTTGAGGAAGAAAAACTCAGAATACAAGATCCTCTTGGTTCAGAGTTTCGGAGAACTGAAGGGTGACTTGACTGGATCCTCCAATTCCAAATCATTCAGGGTTGAGAAAATACCATAACTGATTAGAAACAATGCAACTATTACAGTGATCCAACATACATCATCCTATAACAGCGCAACTTGACTGGATCCTCCAATTCCAAGCTGTTCTAACACAGTGTAAACAAAGATATGGAAAGAGGTTGACATTCATAAGGCAAGAAGTCTCAAGTGACAATACATAACCAGAGCAACCAATGCTTCATTTAAAATTTACAATCGGGATCCTAGCTCAACCATCGATAGATTACAAAATGGCGAAAATGCCTACATATACTCAAAACAAAACAACAATAGTGACAACGAGTCACTGCATTAAAAACATTGCATATGCATGTCTTCTGGCAGTCTGCGCATGCAGACTCTGAACGATCGTGCACTTATGACAGACGCAATCAGACTCCTGACTGACCTGCAAATGAATCAACATGATTTTAATCCTTTTCCAGACTTTCCATTTATGGCGGAGACGATGTCTAGCCACCTCCAACAACTTCAATAACTAATTTCTTGGGATCGGGAACAGTCCTGGTCAACTCTGCCCTTTGGGACATGGAGGTCTTCTCATGGTGCCACCTAGATCAGTTGAACGGTCTAATGGATAAGGTGTGGATGATTTGGCATGCTTGGAGTGGAAAGGGGAAAGGGAGTGATCACGGAAACAACAGGGGCGAGACATATGGCAAGAAGAAGGATACAAGGAAAGAGCGAAGGTGACGGGATATAATGGTAATGGGGGACACATTATTTATGAAGGGCTGACGTGGAAGGGAGCGGGACAGACGTCGGAGAACGAGGAGGGGCCAAAGGAAACGGGCCATGTCATGCGGTCAAGTGGAGAACATATGGCAAGGGAGAAAATGGTACAGAAGGTGACACGACAGGAAGGGGGGCCCACGTCAATACCACACCATTCCCTTCCCCCCCCCCNATCGTAGATCTAGGCGGGCAGATCTTGGTCGTCCAAAACTACCTGCTCGCTAAAATGACATGCCCACCCTCTAAACTTTGGGAAAAATGGGTTTTCCGAATCTCTTTCTTCTCCCAAGGGGATGCTTCTTTTAGGAAATTACCCCATACATGATTATGTGCTAACATTAGGCTCCATGGGGGATGGCACGCCCCCTGCGGGCTGCCGAGAACTCTTTTGTAGCTTCAATGTCTTGTTGTTGGGCTATGGAGTCATTATTTAAAACTTAAAGATAAAAAGAAAAACAATATTTACAACTGTAGAAGAGTCATGTGTGGCTCAAGAGCAACATCTCTTCAGGAAATGCCCATTCACAAGGCCATTGAAAACTTCTTGATCCTTCAAGTCTCGTAACCTGTAGGTATTATTTGAAAATACTTCAGAGATTTTGAAGGGCCCAACCCATAGGGATTCAAATTTGTCATGCTTGCCCTTGTCTTGCTTAGGAGCATCCCATTTTAGTACCATATCTCCCGTCTGGAAATCTTCCTTCTTGACCTTCTTGTCAAAAGCCTACTTGATCTTCTGTTGATGGTCCTGAATTTCGTTCATCACCTACTCTCTGGCCTGCTGGACTTCTACCAGTTGATGAATTCTTCTGATCATATCATCAGGCTCCTCTTGATAATCTTGGAGGAATTTTGCTACAGGAATGGCTAGATGATAAGGAAAAACAACTTCTACTCCATAGACTAATTGGAAAGGGGAGATACCTATAGATATCTTTTTGGTCACTCGATCGGCCCATAGAGCGAATTTCAACTTTGAATCCCAGNTTTTTGTTGTCCTCCAACAGTCTTTTGATGATCCTTATTAGGATTTTGTTGGAGGACTCTTCTAAAGCATTTCCCTGGGGATAATATGGGGTGGAGTGAATCAGTTTGATCCCGAATTGCTCACAGAATTTGGCTAATGGTTCAACCTTGAAAGAGGTTGCGCTATCAGTAACAATATTGCTTGGGTAGCTGAATCTTGTGATGAGGTCTTCCAGGAATCCAATGCTTACCTTGTGGGAAGCACTCCTGGTGGGGATAGATTCTATCCACTTAGCAAATAAATCTGTGGCAGTCAGGATCCATCTGTGCTACCCACTGGAAGCAGGGTGGATTTCTCCAATGAAGTCTAGGCCCCACTGCTGGAAAGGTCTCGAAACAACTACAGGCTTTAAGGGCAGAGATTTAAGTTGTTTCTTTCCTGAGAATCTTTGGCATTTGATGCAGGCTCTGACCTTTCTGCAGACGTCAGTGAATAAGGTGGGCCAGTAGTACCCATCCCTGAGGATTTTGTAGGCTGTGGTCTTCCAGAAATGGTGCCCTCCTCATAGGCCATTGTGAAATTCAACAATGATCCTTTTAGCCTCTTGTGGATTCATACATTTTAAAAGCACCCCAAGGGGGTCTTTCCAATATAAAACTTGATCGACGAGGTAGTATTTGACTGCATTGAGCTTCAGATCTCTTGCCTTGTTCCTTTGCAGGCCATCTGGAGGCCGCAACTCTTGCAGAAAATATATGACATCCTTATACCAAGGACATCGAGCCAACGGGGGTTCTTCTTGAGGGTCTACATCAAACAGTTGATCCTGCTGATTTTCTGAGCATTCATTGATGAAACTTACCCCCAAAGATTTGTAATTTGCTTCATCCAACAACTTGGCTAAACCTTGACCTTTGATTAATTTGGTAGGCCTTATTTCCAAATCAAACTCAAGGATCTTGGTTATCCATTTACTCCTCCTCCCGTCTATATTAGGTTGAATAAGAATGTCTTTAACAGTAGCTGAGGGGACATAGGCAATGGTTTTTGACTGTAGGACATAGGTTCTAAAGGCTTTGAAGTCATTTACCAGGGCATAGGCCTGCTTCTCCATAATGTCATACCTGACCTCGGCATCCCTTAGTGCTCTGCTAAAATAGGTAATATGATGCTCTAGCCCGGCCTCGTTTGTCTGTAATAAAACAACAGCCACTGTGTCAGATGAGGCAAAGGAGAAAATAAGGAAATCCTTTGAGTAATCAGGACTGATAAGCATAGGAGCTTCAGTCAAGGCTTTCTTTATCTGCTCAAAGGAATTTCGAGATTCATAGGTCCACCTTACTTCATTTTCCTTTCTCAACATGGTTGTTATAATCTTTACCACCTCAGCAAAGTTAGAAACAAACCTCCTTAGAAAATTAATCTTACCAAGGAAAGACTGGATTTCTTTCCTAGATCTTGGGATTGACAAGGCTTGGATTGCTTCAACTCTTCTAGGATCAATTTTGACTCCTTCTACTGATACTATGTGGCCCAGTAACTTTCCCTCCTTCATGGCGAACAAAGATTTTTTGGGATTCAATGAAAGGCCAAAACTTCTGCATTTCAAAAAAACCTTCCTAAGATGACAACAATGTTCTTTATCAGATTTGGAAGAGACAGTGATGTCATCCAGATAGATAACCACAAAATTATCCATTTCCCCAATGAAAGCTATGTCCATGGCACGCTGAAACGTTGCCCCTGCATTCATCAATCCAAAAGGCATTTTAGCATACATGAATGTGCCCCATGGAGTGGTAAATGCTGTCTTTTCCCTGTCCTCAGGTAGAACAGAGATTTGATTGTAGCCAGAGAAGCCATCAATCATGGAAATCCTGGATGCTCCTGTTACTCTCTGCAATATATGTTCCATCTTTGGTAAGGGGTAATTGCCCTTCTGTGAGCTCTTGTTCAGGTTTCTAAAATCCACATAGAGTCTGATTTCTCCATCCTTCTTCCTTAATAGGACCAAGTTGTCCACCCACTCTAAATATCTCAATGGCATAATGATCTGGGCATGTAGCAGCTTCTTCACTTCTCTCTCCATGATAGGCAACAATATAGGATTGATCTGTCTTAGCTTCTGCTTAAATGGCTTCGCCTCCTTTTTCAATGGGATTTTATGCTCAATGATAGAAGTGTCATAAGTTTTGATATCTTCATAGGTCCAGGAAAAAAAATCAGCAAACTCCCTCAATAATTCAGCGTATTCATCCCTCTGCTCCTTTGTCAGAATTCTTGACAACTTGACAAACTTGGGTTCATTCTCGATGCCAATGTTGCACTGAGTTGTATCAACATCATTATCTGAGATTTTCCCTTTTAATGCCACATCATTTCTATCAAAAAACCTTTCCAAAGGAACCAGTCCCCTTGTAATATGATTGTTGGGCAGCTGCACAATGTCACGCTCTGCAATCTTACTCAGAAAATTACCATCATCAAGCTTTGCTTCAGAAACAGAGTCTTTATCAATATGCATCACTGAAAATTCTTCAACAGTCTCCAAGAATATTTTGATCTCAAGATCGTCCTCAAACACCTTTCAATGTTTGACGTTGTCAGGTATGGAGGGCCTGTATTTTACTTCTATATCATATCTAAATTTGGGTGGCAAGGGCACTTTGAAATTGCTTGTTGATGTAGCCAAAGAATCTGCCACTGTGTTCTTCTCTCTTGGAATGAAATAAATGTTAAATGTTGAGAAGAAACTATCGATCAGGTCCCACACCTCATTTCTGTAACTCTTGAGTCGAGGATGCTTGGCCTGATAAGCGTTTCTGATCTCCTGGACTATCAATTTTGCATCTCCGAACATTGCTACCTCCTGAATTCCCATTTCCTTTGCAGCTCTTAAACCTAGAACAAGAGATTCATATTCTGCCAGATTGTTGGTTGTTTCAAACTCTAGCTTGTATGACAGAGATATGGTTTCCTGAGTAGGTGACACAAAAAATACTCTGGCACCAGCGCCTTCCCTGGAAGAGGCTCCATCAAAAAACATTTTCCAGACAGGGGTGATGGGGGAAGAAAATTCATGAGAAGTGGTGGGCTACTTTCTGAGTTTTAGAAGAGTCTCGAGAGCATTAGTGAGTTGTAGTAAACTGGAACCTAAATCAGTGTCAAGGTCAAGGATAAGATGGTTGGTAGGATTGGCTTCATCACTAATTATGTAGGCCAGCTGGGCTTCTCTGTACAATCTTCTATGTTCTCCTCCAAACAATGGAATAGTAGCATAGGTCAGGTCCATCTGTAGGGTTCCCCCCAGTCTTTTAATCCAGGATCTTGACAACAACATACCAAACTTTGGGGGAACATCAACCACTACAATGTCCATGACCACACTTTTCATAGGCAACTGAAACAGGGTCACAACCAAATCTTTAATGACTCCTAGACATTGGACTTTCCTAGAGTCAAAGGAATAGAGGTCATGATAGGCTCTGGTGACTTCTAGTCCTAATTATTCCATGACAGTTTTGGGCATGAGGTTGTGGGAAGCCCATTAATCCATCAGACAGTTGTGTAGTACCTTGTCATGTATGTTTAAGGATGTGTAGAATGGAGGAGATGAATCATTCATGTCTTCTACCATAGTACCTAGGATAACTGCAGGCGTTTCATCTTGCAAATTGATTGAGTCTGTGGGAAGGCATGAGGCTTCAAACTGTAATAGCTCGAAGAGGCATTTTTTGAACACTTCATGTTTGATCAGCTCGGAGAGGGGCACAGGGATTCTAATTTTTTGAATTTCATGCTCAAAGCTAAAAGAAGATGTAAGCTTTGGGATCTCCCTTACTTCAGGAACATGAATCTGGACCATTGGGGAGAGGGGTTGGGACTTCTTACCTTTGTTGTTGTCTTCTACTTCATTAGCAGGTTTCTCTGTTTTAGTGAATTGTTCAGGAACCTCAGGTGCTCCTATCTTTTTCTTGGACCTCAGGTTATACCTGCTTTGGTTGCTGCTAGCCTTGTCTCCCTTGTTAAGTTCATTTAGCTGACTGTCCATGAGAGATTCCTCGTATGCTGATTGAGTGAGATGAGGAAAAGGAGAAGTATCTCCGAAGCAGTGAATTTCAGGATCAAGCCCGTCTGCTTCCCCTTCTTCCTCATCAACCACAAAATTGTTTTGAAGAGGGGATTAAATCTTTTGGTCTTCTCTATCTCTTCCTCTCTGGTCCCACTACATAGTCTGGGGAGCAATATTGTTTGGCCTCCTGAAGCTTCCTTTGTTTTTGACATTTTGAGTATTTTTGTAAGCTTGCTTCCCCTCCACCTTCATTTTCTCCATCTCTGCAGACAGAGACTTCACTATCTTGGTCAATTCATCCACTTGAGGGTGAGGCACAGAGGGGACAGAAGTTGAGGCTTCAGATCTTCCCTTTCTCCTATCTTCATCAGTCTTATTTCTCAGTCTGTCAACTGCCAATACATTAGATTCCACCTCTATGGCCACATCTTGGATTTGAGCCAGGGAGGTAGCTCTTCTCTCTCTCAATAGAAGGCAGAAGTCAGGGTCGAATGCACTAGCATAAGAAATTTTGGCAGAGGCTTCTGTAGGCTTTATCTCAGCAGGGATCTTGTTATACATATTATTGAATCTTTTGGAGAAGTCAGAGACAGACTCTCCTACCATTTTCTTCAAGGACCCAAATTATGTCATGTAATACATGAAATCTTTTTTATCCCCCCACTACCTTAAGAAAGAACTATCTAGAGATTCAATCCCAACAATAGATCTGGGGGCCAATCTCCTAAACCATTTCCTCACCTCACCATCCAAGCTCTGGATGAAGACTCTCATCCAGACATCTTCATTTTCAATGTTCAGGTTGTCTGCGTAACTGTAGAAAGAAGCCAGGTGCTCTTCCGCAGTTATGTCCTCTTCCCCAGTGAACTTGGGCATATACTTCAGGTAATCTCCAGCAGGGAGAGGATTCATAGGTTGAGGTAGGATCAAGGGAGCATATCTGGCAGCCACTATGGTGTCCATTCTATTTAGAGGGGGATTAGCACCAGCCATAAGAGCAACAAGTGTAGGGGAACTAGGAGGAGATGAGGTTTGAAGCGGAAAGATAGGAGTTGAGCTTACATAATGGGAGGGGGACTGCAGCAAATCTGGAGAACAGGCTTGTGGGCTAAAAGAAATAGAAATTTCCCTTCCTTCAACAACAGTAATAACAAGAGGAGGGGTGGTAAGACCTGGGGTAGGAGAATATTCAGAGGGGCTGGATCTGAACCAGGGTACCACCACGGGGAAGAGGGGAGTGATAAGAGTTTCTCCTACTAATTCGGGACCAGGAGGAGAAAATCCATCAAGAACACTCCCTAAATTTAGACTACGAGAAACTCCGACAGAAGGTAATAAAACAGAATGAAATGAAGGGGTTGGAGTTTCTATAAAATCATGAAAATCATCAGAAATACCTGGTTTAGCAATAGAAGTACTACCTTCAAAGGACTTTCCCTTTCTGATAATCTTCTCTGGGTCATCTTCAGGTGGTGCTAACGGCAGCTGAGGAGTAGACCTTGTGTGTCTTCCTCTAGAATCCACGACTGAAACAATGGAGTCGCGTCAGTGGAGTCACCAGGTGCACAGTAGAAATCTCAATAATTCTGATATCTGATGCACCTTTAGAATCAGTTAATCGTTGTCGTTCAATCTCGGGGAAAGTATTCAACTTCGTCCCCGACAACAACACCAGAAATGTTAGCGTCAGAAGTCACTCCTGGATTGTGACAGGAGAAGAGGCCAACACCCATCAGTTTATGTCACGAATAAATTTAATGGGGTGATCGAATGGGTAGAGACCCAGGAAGATATCGTTCTAACTCAGGAAACCTGGCCTGGTATCTGAAAAACAAAAGAGGTCTTGATCTAACTTCCGTCAGTGAGTTGATTGTAAAATGAGCAGATGGAAGACTTAGTGAGATGAGTGAGCAATACTTCCTTGGGCATCAAGCCTTTCAACAGCTTGAGGAAGAAAAAATCAAAATACAAGATCCTCTTGGTTCAGAGTTTCGGGGAACTGAAGGGTGACTTGACTGGATCCTTCAATTCCAAATCATTCAGCATTAAGAAAATACCAGAACTAATTAGAAACAATGCAACTATTACAGTGATCCAACATACATCATCCTATAACAACGCAACTCAAATGGATCCTCCAATTTCGAGTTGTTCTAACAAAGTGTAAACAAAGAGATGGAAAGAGGTTGACATTCATAAGGCAAGAAGTCTCAAGTGCCAATACATAACCAGAGCAACCAATGCTTCGTTTAAACTTTACAATCGGGAGCCTAGCTCAACCATCTATAGATTACAAAATGGTGAAAATGCCTACATATACTCAAAACAAAACAACAATAGTGAAAACGATTCACTGCATTAAAAACATTGTGTCTGCATGTCTTCTGGGAGTCTGTGCATGCAGACACTGAACGATCGTGCACTTATGACAGACGCAATCAGACTCTTGACTGACCTGCAAATGAATCAACATGCTTTTAATCCTTTGCCAGACTTTCCATTTATGGTGGAGATGATGTCTAACCACCTCCAACAACTTCAATAACTTCTTTCTTGGGATCAGGAACATTCCTGGTCAACTCCGTCCTTTAGGATGTGGAGGTCTTCTCATGGTGCCACCTAGATCAATTGAATGGTCTAATGGATAAGGTGTGGAGGATTTGGCATGCTTAACATGGAAACAGGAAAGGGAGTGATCACAGAAACAAAAGGGGTGAGACACATGGCAAGAAGAAGGATACAAGGAAAGAGCGAAGGTGACGGGATATAATGGTAACAAGGGACACATTATTTATGAAGTGTTGACGTGGAAGGGAGCAAGACAGATGTCGAAGGATGAGGAGGGGCCAAAGGAAATGGGCCATGTCACGTGGTCAAGTGGAGAACAGATGGCAAGGGAGAAAATGGTACAGAAGGCAACACGACAGGAAGGGGGCCCCACGTCAATACCACACCATTCCAGACCCCCCCCCCCTTTATTAAAGGTAGAATGGCAAAGGGGGTCTGGAATTGCTTGAGCGTCGTTGATCTAGGTACCCCAATCTTGACCGTTTGAGAGATTCGTGCTCAATTCCGTACCCCCCCCCTCCATTAAAGGCAGAATGGCGAGGNTTTAGGTAGGCAGATATTGGCCGTCCAAAACTACATCCTCGCTAAAATGACGCACCCACCCTCTAAACTTTGGGGAAAATGGGTTTTCCGAATCTCTTTCTTCGCCCAAGGGGATGCTTCTTTTAGGAAAGTACCCCATACATGATTATGTGCTAACAGGCACCTAGAGAGCCATGCCTTGCTTATTTTTGGGGTGACCATACGCACGAGGTGGAATTTCCAGAATTCCAACCTCAAAAAAGAACTTATGGATTATCTTGAAGTCTTCTTTAGAGTATATACCTTTAATAAAAAAGAGGTCGCCTCTTCAGTAGGAGAATATTTAAATATACACAAGATTTGTATAAATGAAACTTGACAAACAACCCTAGGTATGAGAATCCTCCCACAATTCCAGAGAGGGAATGGAAGGCACTCGTTGATGATGCAAAAGAAAAGAAATTGAGAAAAGCAGGAGAAAAAATAGTTGGTGCCCCAAGGTAAATTACAATATTTTGAATTCAATACCTTTAATTTTCTTTAGATCTAAATAAAAACATGATATATAACATAGTTGAAAATTTTGATGATAGGTTTCCTGACACTAAGAAGGAAACCGAAGCAAGGATTTTCAAACATGGCCAACACAAGCTAGACATGAAGGGTGGCTAATCAAGGTTACAATCACAAATTGTAAGTACCCAAACATCTTAACAATATTATTTTTATCACCTTATAACCTTTACGTAATTGCATCCAATAACATTAAAAATACATACTCTTATTCCATGCAGGGCGATGACCTCGGAACTGAAACAATAGAGGAAGTCCTCTAGATTGGTTTCAGGTATGGCTATCCAATTGTCGTCGAACGTCGGAAAAGTATGGGGAAGACCCCAAGATCTAGTTTGCGGGATAAGGTAAATAAAAATCAATCCACATTAACCTTTCATTACTTATAAAATACATTCATGTTTGATATCGTCCATAACTTTAATATCTTACTTTGTTTTAATCAGGGGAGCAACATTATCAACAAAACCATTAGTACTGCACAATAATGCATTGATAGTGCAACACAACCACATGATGGTGCTCCTGAGCATCCGCATCCCAGTGGGGTGCAAACCCACGATGTTCCTATGATTGAGGGCCACAATAGTAATTTGGGTGTGTATTAATCATACACTTAATAATTTCATACTTATAAATTTTGTACCTCTAATTTTTATTACTTATACATTTACGGTTGTGTCCTTATAAATTTTGTCGTTTCAATGGAAGAGAATGTTGTACTTGAGCCTCCTCCACCTGGAGATCAAGAGTATAGGGAAACAATTCCAATGGTGTCGACTAATGTACATGGTAAATAATTACATTGCANAATGTCTGGTGGAATCAACAACTAGTTGGGCACATGCTCGCGTTACACGTGAACATGTTATCCAAATGCTACCACTATAACCTCTAGGTGTGCCCACGATTCCCCTTACACAGCACACATTGTAATTAGGGGGGAGTTGAACTCGAAACCTCATGGAACTTCATTTTCACGGCACTTGCCAATTGAGCTGCCCCCCGGGGGCGAGGTTTTTTTTAATATTAATGAACTACTACAATGATATTTAACATTTGACCATATAAATTTAATATTTTTTTTTGTAGGCAATGCCCACTCACAATAGCCTCCACGTCGTGGGTACGAGACCAGGCGTGCTCGACATGAGAGGACTCAAGCACCATCAGCTACTGAAGAGCCCAACTCATCCTCTCCAGGGGAATCATGATCATCATGGCCTGCAAACTACATATTTCAACAAAATCAATGTTATTTCAATTATATAAACAAATGAAATAATTGATCACCATACAAATAAATTTATATAAACAAATAATAAAATTCACATAAAATGAAATTTGAATTTGTTAATTATTTACATGTTTTGCAGCTGGCCCTTTTCCATAATCATTCTGTCACATTGTAATATAATTAAAACCCCGAAATATTTAAAAATTTGTTAAAGATAAAAAAAAAGTGATTGCCACAGAAATAAAATTATATAAAGAAATAATAAAATTCACATTAAATGTAAATCAAAATTGTTAATCATTTACATGTTCTACAGCTGGCACTTTTCCACGATCAACTAGCCACAGTATTATAAAATTAGAACTGTGAAATATTTAAAACATTGTTAAAGATAAAAAAAAATATAATGCAATAAGTAAATGTTGCTTAAAGAGGTGTTGCATAATTACTCACACACTATTAGTCAATGTTTATATTTGATTCAAATGGTAATCCACTAATAACTCTTCCCTGGGAGCTATATTTGTTATTGTGCACACGACTACCCGATTCCCTTTGTGTCCCTCAAAAATGCAATTTGGTTGCTTTCTTATTTTCCTGGGTCATGTTTTGTTTATAAAACCTGAGATATTGTCAGAATCTTTAGGCCTTCCATCAATATAGATAGTCTCTCCCTTATTTTTATCGTTGTTTATTAATTTTATATAATTTGCATTGAGTGCATATCTCTGCGTACTTCGCATGTATCAGACCAACCACATACAATCGCTATAATTGTAACATAGTCTAACATAGTCCATCAATTCAGTTATTGTATTGTATTTTACAATTATTTCATCCATGGAAAATATACCCAGGCCATGGAGGGAGGGTGGTGCAATGAGATACATCCTATTGTTGACAATCAATTCAGTGTCCAATGGAGGCAGTTCCTTAGGTACCCATTTTTTCACAAGATGCGTATACCTGAGTGGCACCTCTATGTTTCTTATGCTCTCATCATCATAAGAGCACAATCCTCCTTCATCAAGAAACAATTCCATGCATCTACAAAATTTTCTTCTGAGATTTTCACCTCCGGTCCTTGTTTATGTATCAAATCTACTAGATGCAGTCACATTTATCTCTATTTGTCTTGAGCTTCCCTCACTCAAGGAAGAAATATCTATCAGGTACATATTTTTTTGTACTTCAGTCAATCGAATCATAGATATAGTTAGATAAGATTGTAAGAACATTCAATTTTTAGTTAGCATCTTAAGAACATTCAGATATATAGTTAGCAACTTAAGAATATTCGATTTTTAGTAGAGATATTTAGATTTTAAGAGGATATGAATAGGTTAAATAAAAGGGAATCCCAGTAAATAAATGTGTTGAATGGTTTGTGGTACACTAAAAATGTTATTATTCATGACATTAGCTAAGCGCTTATCTGGCAGGCGGGAAGACAATAAATATTGCAAGGAGGATATATCTACAAAGTGTCAACAAAGAGCTCCAAGGTGTGGAGTTGATCTAGATGTGATAATTTTTTGTTTTAAAAGGATGGCGTTGGATTTGATGGACATGTCATCATTTCATCCAATGCATACTTATGATTTTCCTCGAGTTCAAAGACTTGATGAGATTTATCACTTGAAAATTGGACTGCAAGGATCTAGGAAGAAAAGGTAACTTATAATTCTTAAAAAAAAATCACTAACATGACTTATCAAGTATTCTAATTGAGGAATATTAATGGAATACAATTTGGAATATGATGAGCTGATAATCTTGGAAAAGTGAGAAGTTACATATTTACACACTCGTGTAGACACAACTTGTTGGAGTGATCCAAGGGATCAAATTTTGCTCAAAAATTCAAAGTGCTTGAAATCATTTCAAATCAAACAAGAGCATAGGCCTCATCGTTACGAACCCAACACAACTCGTTTGGGCTCAAATGGATGCCGGGAGCGAGAGATATCATGTTTTGTTCAAAATGACAAACATGCAAAAAAAAAGGATGTTGACTGTACAGTCTGCACAGTCCGTACGGATGGTGACGTGGCAGTCCGTAAGACACATGGTAGAGTTTAATGGCACAGTTGGCAGAGTTGGACGAATGGTATTGTGACATGTGGCACCATATTATTGGTTTCTTGTTTAAAATTTTATTGGAGTCCACCGGGTTCGACCCCGTGACCTCCACCCACATGTAAAGCCTTTGCATAGTATGTGCTGCCAAAGAGTCCCACTATATTCCTTGTTATATATATGGGTTACAATAAATTTAAATTAAAGTTTTTGTGTGGTTGGCGCGGGGGTCTGGGCTAGGGCTTAGCCCCAGCCTGTAGTCATATACACCATACCATATGACCCCCATTACACCGGTTGGCACGCACGTGCGTTTTGGTTTTTGAATGTGGTTTAAACGGTTGTTAAAACCAATGACCCACCACTTGTTGCTTTACTATTCGCCTATGGGAAAGAGCCCCATTTGAAGTTTGTGCGTGGTCACATGGCCACATGACCTTGGCCTTGGTGGTTAGGGGATAGGTGCACCCGTAACTGTGCTACAGTTTGCACCGTTTGTGCGGTTGCACCCGGTGCCAAGTTTTTACGCTTTAAATTGCGTGTGGGCTAGGTTGAGCCAACAAGGGTGCAATTTGTAGATGTAGAGACAACAAGTTTGAAGGGGGACTTCCAGGAAGCCTATCTTCTTCAATTTTTGGCCAAACGAGGTGCCGAAAAATCCCATCTAGGGGTTTTTGGACGTTCTGAAGCCATTGGAGCAGTCTATTTGGAATTTTGAGCATTGTAAAGAAAATTTTTGAGCACTTTGAGCAAATAATACAAATGATCCATTGGAAGCTGGACCAGGAGATGTAGCCCAAGAGAGGGGTGAACTCCTTTATCATTTGTTGTGTTATGTGTTTTCTGTTCATTGATTATGTTGTTGTTTATATGCATCTTGAATGAGTAAATCCTATTAAAGTTGTGATGCAAAGTTGATCCATTTGCATTTTAACACATAAATTTTACTTGCAAATATTTTCAAGAATACTAGTCTTCTTCATTTTT
>SNQJ01S0063488.1:27518-55982 GCA_010110895.2 Picea sitchensis
AAAGTTCATTGAACAAATTCAGTCGATACATCAAATGGTGCAAGAGCAGTTGGAAAAGAGTCAAGCCAAGTACAAGACGAGACATGACAAGCATCGTGTTGTTCACAGTTTCCAAGTTGGAGATGAAGTTTGGCTTTACATCAGTAAGGAGAGGCTTAAAGGAGAAGGTAAAAAACTCAAACCAATTCAATATGGTCCTTTCAAGATTATCGACAAGATTGGTAACAATGCCTTCCATTTAGATTTGCCTCCTTATATGCAAATGTATGCAGTTGTCAATGTTGATAATTTGAAATTGTATGAGCCTCCTTTGATTGATGATCAAGGAGAGCATGTTCAGATTCCTTCTATAGATGATTTTTCCCCAGAATATCTTATAGAACGGCATGAAGACACCATCCTTGACAGGAGAATGTGAACTTCAAAACGAGGAAATGTGGAGTATCTTCGATTTGGACTTAAAGGTACAAATCCAAGCAAAGACAAGTGGATTGAGGTTGGAAGAGTGATGGAACTATACCCTCATCTTCAGATAGATTGAAAATAGTCTTTTGGAGGTCCAAAAGATTTCCAATGGGGAGGTGTGATCCAGGGGATCAAATTTTGCACAAAAATTCAAAGTGCTTGGAATCTCTTAAAATCGAATGAGAGCGTAGGTCTCGTCGTTACAAACCCAACGCAACTTGTTTGGGCTCAAACAGACATCGGGAGCGAGAGATATCACATTTTGTTAAAAATGACAAATAGGCAAAAAAAAAGGATGCTGACTTCATAGTCCATATAGTCCGTATGGTTGTTGACGTGGCAGTCCATACGACACATGGCAGATCTAAATGGCATAGTTGGCAGAGTTGGATGAATGGTATTGCGACACGTGGCACCATATTATTGGTTTCTTGTTTAAAATTTTATTGGAGTCCATCGGGTTCGACCTCGTGACCTCCACCCACATGTAAGGCCTTTGCATAGTATGCGTTGCCAACGTGTCCCACTGTATTCCTTGTTATATATATGGGTTACAATAAATTTAAATTAAATTTGTTGTGTGGTCGGCGCGGGGGTCCGGGCTGGGGCTTAGCCCCAGCCCGCGGTCGTATACACCATACCATATGACCCCCATTACACCAATTGGCGCGTGCATGCGTTTTGGTTTTTGAATGTGGTTTAAATGGTTGTTAAAACCAATGACCCACCACTTGCTGCTTTACTATTTTCCTATGGGACGGAGCCCCATTTGAATTTTGCGCATGGTCACATGACCACATGACCTTGGCCTTGGTGGTTAGGGGCTAGGTGCGCCTGTAACCGTCCTATAGTTCACACCGTTTGTGCAGTTGTGCCCGGTGCCAATTTTTTACGCTTTAAATTGTGTGTGGGCTAGGTTGAGCCAACAAGGGTGCAATTTGTAGATGTAGAGACAACAAATTTGAAGGGGGACTTCCAGGAAGCCTATCTTCTTCAATTTTTGGCCAAACGAGGTGCCGAAAAAGCCCAGCTAGGGGTTTTTGGACGTTCTGAAGCCATTGAAGTAGTCTATTTGGAATTTTGAGCATTATAAAGCACAATTTTGAGCACTTTGAGCAAATAATACAAATGATCCATTGAAAGATGGACCAGGAGATGTAGCCCAAGAGAGGGGTGAACTCCTGTATCATTTGTTGTGTTATGTGTTTTATGTTCATTGATTATGATGTTATTTATATGCATCTTGAATGAGTAAATCCTATTAAATTTGTGATGCAAATTTGATCCATTTGCATTTTAACACATAAATTTTACTTGCAAATATTTTCAAGAATACAAGTCTTCTTCATTTTTAGATCATGGAGTTTAACAAATAGTGGAAAAAAACCCTTAATGATCATTGTCTAATAGAATAGTCATGGTATGGGTAGAAAGTTTGAGGAATAATTGATAAGGATATTATAAAGACTAAAAATCCTTCTATTCTAGCTACTACTCTTGGTGAAAATTTTAGAGGCTAAAGAAGCCATCAAACTATGTAAACTTCAATGGAAAAATAATGAACGGAAAGCACTCATCTCAAGAGGTGCCTCTGGAGGTATTTGTATATTTTGGAAAAACCAAATCATGTATCTATATTTTATTTAGTTTCAATAACCCCTCAATTCTATAGTGTAACAACAATTTGATACGAAATGCTACTTTCATCACAAATAGTTCGTCGCAAATTTTTGAATATGTGGTTTCAGCCATATCCATTTCCCTTATTGTTGGTGTCAATATTATTGATTTCTTTATTTTGGAGTTTAGCCTCTTTAGCATGAAAATATGTTGATACCATCAAATCACTATGATACATATTCTTATCAAGACTAACCTTTTTCCAGAGTGTAACCAACTAGTGAAACAACTAAATAACTTGTCAATAGCACAGTCTTTGTAATACATTTTTCTATTAAAAATGCATTTACATTAGATGGATACATTTGAACTCCAATGATATGCTCCACCTATGCCGGGGCTTGGGAATCATCTATTCTTAGTGATTAGGAATTCAAACCTGAAGCTTTGTTGGTATCATCACCTTACTGATGGGATATATGTCATTCCTTTGATGCATTTTCTAATTGTTGATATGGAGATGAAATATATATTGTCTAAACTTTGGATAACATGTATCACTTAGAAGCTCCCTAAACATCAAATGTTGAGTTTCCCTAACTATATATTGTTGGGGAATAAATGAGTCATTCGACGATGTTTGAGATTTCATCCGATTGGATCTCCTAGGGTAAATTTGCTACTCTTGGATATTGTTGATTCATCAAGTGTAAGAGATTGTCCACCATTAAACAATATTTTTGGATAACATTATGGTACAATAATTTTGGATAACATCATGGTACATGCTTTAAGGATCACCAAAAATAGAACTAAGCAACATTTTTGGACAATCCTTAGAAACATCATGGAGTATATATTGAAGAGTGTGAAAAGGGTGCACATTGATGAGTGAAGACACCCTAGATAACAATGAATACTATTTTAGAATATAGTAACACCCCTTGGAGTATCATATATGAATCAAGGAAAGACATTGAATTTGTCTTGTTCAAGTAAAAGATAAATGAGACATGTCTTCTAGAATGCCTCCCCATAGTATTTCACATTAAATGCAATATCATTGTAAGGAGTGTGGCATTCCTTCTAGATGATCCTTTTTCTAAACAAGTGGGAGATTGTACAATATCTAAAGATATTGGGGATTTTGACCCTGATAGAAAAACTTTGATCCATAACCTCCACAAGTTTTATCACAATGGTTAAAGTGTTGAATCCACCCACTCCTTTGGATAGGCCCCCAATAATAATATAAAATATGGCATTGATCCTAAAACAAAGGTAAGTTATCATTTTACACCTAGTATAATGACAATTGGATCATTACATATATTATTTATGAGATCAAAGGAAGAACCTTTCAATCTAGACCAAAAACTCCTATGAATGGAAAAGCAAGTGGAGACAACATTGTTACATATAATGCATTATAATGGTACACATGGTTTGGCTCTCAAGTGAATATAATTAGGACACCATAGTCAACATATGATGGATCCGAAAAACACATAAAAAATGCAAGATTGTATAGGAATAGCATGCATTAACCTTGTATGGGGGACTATTCTTATCCAACTAGTTTCTTAATGCCTTTGGTAGCCTACCTAATAATAAATGCCTACAAAAGTGATTAAATTTTTTTCTAACTACATGATAATGGATTGAAGTTACGGATATAGATTTCTATTTTGAATTTGAGATTACCATTATTGGCATTGGACGATAGTTGGTAAGATGGAAATAATGAATATTTTTTCGATTGTATTTGACTACATGCCCTCAAATTGTGTCCTTGACATCTTCTCAATATTACATGAGATCATGTGTCATGATACATATATCATAGATCTCATATCTCTTGTTAGTGGAACCTCATGGCCTGATGCAATGCAAAACACAGTAGTGGTAGGATGCAGTCAAGAGACAATATATTCCACCATTGTAGTAATTCATCAAGCCTCCTGTAAGAATATGGGTACCAAGGATGTTGATGGGAAGGAGTTGTTTCACCCATATCCAATGTTTTATCCATTTAAATAATCACACTCATTTTTCTACTCGAATATACCTGGCAATGAGGGTGTTTTGATATAGTAATAGTATATCTAAGTTTTTAAGGTTTACTTGTGACTTGGATGGTTTACATATTCTATGAATATAATTAGTTCTTGGACCTACACAAAGGAATCTATGTGAGTTTTGAAGTTGCAAGAAAATGGAGGTATGGATCGCTAAATGGTGGTTCCCTTATTTATAGCACTTTGTAGACTACCTATTGAAAAATTATACATCAAATAGCTAGGGGTATTTCTCTATCTATGAGTTTGAATCCCCTTTCTAGAAAAAACATTAACTGCTCATATCACCTATAGCATGACTGGGACACGTGCACATAAAGACTTGGAATGCATCATCCAAATTACTACATTTGGCATGCATATATATAAGAGAATTCCCAAGGTTGTTGTGTATGCCAAGTTGTATGAGCTGCTATGTATGCCAACTTGGCATACACAACAACCCAAAACAACCGTAGATTTGTTGTGTATGCCAATAAATTGGCATACACAACAACCTTGGGGTTGTTGTGTACACCAAGTTGGAATACACAATATCCCATAGTATCCCATACCTTGGTGAGATTAATACATACTTGCAACATTCTTAGCTCAAGGAACCTTGGTTAAAAATGGGGGGTTCAATGTTTCATTGATAACCTAATGTTTTCATTCAAATAGTTTTTCTACATGGGCATTTAAATTGTTGTTTTTCTATGTGCATGCAATCATGGTAATTTTGCTACCATCTAGGTGTCATTTTAATGGGGTTCCATGTTGTTGGGTTATTATATTATTTGTAGTGAAAATCTAGTTTAGGTGAAATAGAAAATAGGTGGATCGGCAACAGGTCGAAGTTGAGGTAGATCGACAACAAGTCGAAGGTCAAGGAAGTCAACCGGGTAAAGTCAAAGTTGAAGATATCGACGAAAATTCAAATGAGAAGAGGTTGAAGTGCAGGTGTGAGAAGACTAACTAGAGACCAAATGAAGGCTGACTGGTAGTCAACTGGTAAACTTGACTTGGAGTTGACTGTAACAGAATCTCGTGATTTGTGGGATTTGTAGCCAATGATAGGCATGGATCTGTAACTATCTTTTGGGCACCAATATTTAGGATTTTACATGTTGTAAAGCCTATACAAAGGCTTTTTGTAAGGATGTAAAGGTTTTTGTTGTAAGGGTGATCATAGAGTGCACTTTTGCAGGTTAATGCATGTGTGAATGTAGGTTGTTGGTCATGCATATGTAAGCCGAATTAGCTACAAGGTTTTTCTTTCCTGTGCAAGAGGGTATGATGTCGATTGTGTCTTAGGTGTGGACCAATGTTAGACATGTAACCTTTCATTTTGAATGAATAAGACAATAAGAGAGAGGAACACTCAAAGGAATGATGGTTTTCCCGACTAAGGGTTTCCAGGGTAAAATCTTGGTGTACTGTGTGATTGCTTGTGTCATTTGCTTTCTTGATTAAATTCTTCTTCTCTTCTACTAGGATTAGTGTGGGAGTGCCCTACATTTCCTGACATGTGGTATCAGAGCTTAAGTATTCCCTGACAAGTGAGTTATTAGAGTGGTGTAATGATTTAGCGAGTATATCAGATCTTGATCTGCAAATATTGAATCTCAAAACTAAACCCTGGGTACAATAAGAGTCGTAGGTCATAAATTGTTTTAAATATCATGGTAAAGAATGGATAGCATTCCAGAATAGAGATAGAAATATTCAATGGAAATTTTTTTGAGAATTGGAATCTTAAAATGGAAGATCTTCTTTTGGATCGAGAACAATGGACAATGGTCTGTCCAGGTACCCAGTCGACAGGCATGTCGACGGAAGAATGGGAGAAACTTGAAAGAAAACAAATAAGTATGATATGGATTTGTCTTACATATTCGATGTTGTTCAATGTCTTAGGTGAATATTCAACCAAGAAACTGTGGGAAAAGATGGGAAGCTTATACCAGTCAAAATCTCTGGTAAATAAGTTGCTTCTCAGAAAGAAATTGTATCTTATGAGGATGAGTGATGGAAGTTCGGTGACTGAGAATTTAAATGTGTTAATACCATGTTAATCCAGTTATTGTTTGTGAATATAAATATCATTGATGAGGAGAAGCGTATCATCCTATTATGTTCTTTTCCAGACTCCTGGGATAGATTAGTTGTGGATATTGGGAGTAATACAACCACACTAGTGATAGAGGATGTGGTTGCTTCTCTATTGTCGAAAGAAATGAGAAGAAAGAACATGGAAGGATCGACCAAAGATGATCTTGTACTGAGAATTCGACCAGTAGACAGAGATAAATGCATATTCTTTGATAGAAAGTTCAAGTCGAAGGGTAGATCTAAATCCCCAATTCAGTCGACATGAAGATGCTGGAAATGCGGTAAAGTTTGGCATTATAAAAAGGAATGTAAGTCAAAGGAAGCATAAGGCAGTGTTGGATCCGATGAAAAGAAGTCGACTGAGAGAAAGATGACCTTGGAAAAGGGAGGTGATGTTTACCTATTGTCAACCAGTAAATAGTCAGATCAAGATGTTTGGTTGATCGACTCAGGAGGATCCTATCATATGACACCACATAAAGAGTGGTTCTATGAATATGAACAATATGATGGAGGTGATGTGTTCTTGGGGGACGACTCGACAACCATAATTGTCAAACGAGGAATATTCTGACTAACACTACAGGATGGGAGGAAAAGAACCCTTCCAGGTGTGCTACACATTCTGGGTTTGGCAAGAAACCTGAGGTGTGCATACTTTGTTTCAAAAGGATTCGTGCAAGATTGTCAGAAGTGTGATGGTCTTAATGAGAGGAGTTCGAATTGGTATCATTTACAAGTTGTTAGGGAATTCCAACTCGACTTGATGCAAAAACATCGTTTCTCCTAAAATTGACTCAAATTCAACTCGACTTGACTCAATGTCCACACAACTCGACTCAACTCGAGTTAAGTTAGTTCAAATCGACTTGACAAGACATGATGAAGTTGACTCGACCAGGCTATGGCACAAGAGGATGGGACACATTGGATAAAAAGGACTTCGAGCTATGCAAATAAAAGGTATGGTCAAAGTTTTTCCTCAATGTGGTTTATAAGTCAACTTTTTTTAACATTGCATATATAGGAAACAAAGTTGGGTGAGGTTCCCATTTGGAGCAACAAGGGAAAATGGGATTCTATAACTGGTGCATAGTGATGTGTTTGGCCTGGTTACAATGCCTTCACTTGGTGGATCTGATCCAAGTGGATATCGGTGGCCACCCACCTTTTCTGACTGGCTCAAAACAGTTTTCTAGCAAATTTGGCAATTTACTATTTTTAGCAGTTTTTAACTTTCGGGGCCATTTTGAGGGCCCAAATGAAGGTTTTTCAATATATAGGTTCTCAATTATATTTGAAGGAATTATTGATCCCCCAAAATGAATCTCCTCAATAATACCTTTCCAACGAGCTATCATACACCTAAAACGAAGATCGTATGCAAAAGTTACAACCCTGGGAAGTTGATGTTCTAACTTACCCAAACGGGGCCCACATGACTTTTGGTGCTTCATCTCCTAGGGTTAGGTTTTTGGATGTCTAGGGTTTTTTCATTCCTGTTTATTGTAAAAAGGCCTTCAGAGACTCATTGTAATCATCTTCTTGCGAATGCGAGTAGCCGTCACATCTCTTCTCAGAGATAAGCTGCCACCATTCTAGCGAGTCTTTCACTCTGTATTTTTACAATCTATGTACATTTCTTTCATTAATAGAAATCGTGTATTAATGTATATCTATGTTTATGGTTTCATCTATGATACATTTCTGTTATATTATTGAATATCTTTGATATCTCTGTGAATTTCTTTATTATATCTCTGATCTCATTTCGTGCCAAAAAGAATCCAGATCAGGATCCCTATATTATGTCTCCTTCATAGATTATTTTTCCAGGAAGACATGGATATATTTCTTGATGAAGAAATCAGAGGCTTTTGAGAGATTTATGGATTTTAAATATCTTGTGGAAAACCAGACAAAGAAGAGGATTAAAGTGTCGATGAATAACAATGGTGGTGAATTCTATGGAAAGGAATTTGATCATTTATGTAAGTAGTGTGGCATATCATGCCAAAATACCACACCATATACCCCTAAAAAAAATGGAGTTTCTGAGGGAATGAACTGAAAATTGATGGATAAGTTAAGGATCATACTAAGTAGTGTTGGGATCACACAAGAATTATCAGTGGATGTGGTCAAGACTGCAAGATATCTGGTGAATATGTCTCCTTCATCAGTTCTATTTTACATGACTCCAAATGAGGTATGGTCAGGTAAGAAGCCTTTAGTGGCACATAACAAAGTGTTTGGTTGTGATGCATTTGTGCATGTTCCCAAGGAAAAGAGGAGCAAGCTAGACAAGAAGGAAATCAAATGTAATTTAATCGGGTATGAAGAAGGGATGAAAGGATATAAGGTCTGGGATCTTGAATCAAGGAGAACAATGTACAGTCGAGATGTGTTCTTCAAAGAATTCGGAGGTAAATACGAGCCTGAGGAATTTGTTCAGAATGAGAATTGTCCTGATATGGTGCGGTTTGAACTGAGGAATGAAGAAGATGATTCAGAAGAGTCGAATGAATCTGAGGAAGAGGTGGAACAATTGAATACAGTGGTAAGGAGGTCAGAAAGAGTAAGAAAATCAATCGAAAGGTATATTTTGCTCTAATTTTGGTCCGCATTCATGCTAACTATCATCGAAGATGAGCCCAAGTTGGTCGGTGAGGAAGTCGACTCGAAAAAGGGTAAACTATGGAAGGACACCATGGTCGAAGAGATGGAATCCTTGTACAAGAATGAGACTTGGGATTTAGTCAAGTTACCTAGTGGAAGAAATCTCGTCAGTAACAAGTGGATTTTCAAGAAGAATATGAATGTCGTAGGACAAGTTGAGAAGTTCAAAGATTGAATGGTAGTGAAAGGATATTCCCAAATCAATGGAGTCAAATTTGGTGATATTTTTTCCCCTGTTGCAAAACTAAATTCCATTAGAGTACTAATGTCTCTGGTTGTAGCATTCGATCAGGAGATAGAACAGATGGATGTGAAGACAACGTTCCTACATGGGGACCTGGAAGAATAAATCTACATGAAACAACCTGGAGGATTTGTAGTAAATGGAAATAAAGAGTTGGTGTGCAAACTCAAAATATCCCTTTATGGTCTAAATCAATCACCAAGGATGTGGTACGAGAATTTTGACACTTACATCCTTATTTTTGGATTTGTTAGAAGAAAATTTGATCACTGCATATTTTCCAAAGAAGAAGGTGGGAGTTTCATATATGTATCTATGTATGTCGATGACATGTTGTTGATTGGAAACAACTTAGATGCAATAAAGGAGGTGAATAAGAAACTATCCTCCAAGTTAGACATGAAGGATATCGGTGCAGCTAACTTCATTCTGGGAATGGATATTAAGAGAGATTGAGCCGCTAGAAAGATATGGTTGAATCAAACAAATTATGTTGAAATAGTTCTGAAATGATTCAACATGCAGGATTACAAACTGGTGAAGGTGCCAATTCCAGTGGGAGCAAGGCTTATTACTGAATAGTGTCCAAAGAAATAGGAAGATATAGAGGACATGGCACATTTTCCCTATGCAAGTGTTTTTGGTAGTATAATGTATGTGATGGTCTGCACTCAACCACACATTCCCCATGTAGTGGGAGTGTTGAGCAAGTACATGTCGACACCTAGAAAGGAGTATTGGGTAGTTGTCAAGAGATTATTTAGGTATTTGTGTGGCACAAAGGACTATGATATATGATACCAAGGAAGACTTGGAGGTGATAGTGGTAAATTATATGTACATGGATTTTTCGATTCCATCTGGGCTGGAGATCTGGATTGACGAAGGTCGAATAGTGGATGTTTTTTCGAGATGGTCCGTGGAGCAACAAGATGGATGAGCAAGCGACAAGTGGTCGTAGCCTTGTCGACAACAGAAGTTGAATACATGGTGGCACTCATGGAAGAAAAGAAGTGGTATGGATTCAAAGGTTGTGTTCAGGAATCGGGTTTGGGAAGAGAGTTATGAAGGTAAGTTGCAACAGTCAAAGGGAAATATTTCTAGGAAAAAACTCTACCTATCATTCAAATGCTAAGCACATTGATGTATAATACCAAATCCTAATAGATATGGTGGAAAGTAAAAAGGTACTACTGGAGAAAGTAGACACATTGGAAAACATAACAGACTCATTGACCAAGTCTATGAGTGTTGTGAAGTTCTATTGGTGCAAAGAGGCAACGAGCATTTTTCCTAGGTCTATGAGAGAAAGTGGAGGAATCTCCTATTTCAACAAAGAATATAACAAGTGGGATAATTTTGGGTTTTTATATTCTTTGCAGTGAAAGTCTAGTTGAGGTGAATCGACTGATTGTCGAAGTCGAGGTGGATCGAAAACAGGTTGAATTTGAGGTATATCTATGACAAGTCAAAGGTCGAGGAAGTTGACCAGGTAAAGTTGAAGTCAAAGATATCGATGACAATTCAACCGACAAGAGGTCGAAGTGCGGGCATGAGACGACCGACTAGATATTGAATGAAGGCCAACTTGTAGTTGACTGGTAAACCCGAGTTGGAGTCAACTGTAACATAATACCAGGATTTGCAGGATTTGTAGCCTATGATATGTATTGATCTGTAACCATCTTTTGGGTGCCAATATTTAGAGTTTTGTTTGTAAATCTTATTATTATCACTCTGTAAATTCCCATAAGCTGTCGCTATGTAGAATAAATTTACTAAAGGTAACTTTATCCAACCACTTCAAAACTGGGATCTAGCCCTTCCCGTTTTAGAGAGGGATCTCTCTGTAAAATCTAACTTTATTTTAGATTTTAGATGTTAGGCTAGTTAAATAAATGAGACTGTGTTGTTTGTTTTATAAAAATGGATTAAATATGTCTTACGCATCCATTGGGCTATGGGGTCTATTTTATAAAGTTTGAGATCAACAAACAGATTTTATAAGGTGTTTTCGCAGGGCAGGATAATGCAACTGTTAGATCCTTTAGAATTTAAATGATGGATAGCAAAAAATATGAGATAATCAATTATAACCAAGAAGAATTTAAGAATTTCTTAATCATAACATCAGAAGATAAACATTTAGATCTTTAAAATCCAGAAACAAAGTATACAAAGATAAATTCTACAACTTCAACTTATTTTAAACGATTAGATATAGAAAACATAAATGATTACGAATATGGGAAGAACCATTAAACTAAGATAAGAAAACATCACCGACAACTAACACGCAGGAATCCTGTGAAATGTCATTTTATTACTAGTAGATCTCTGATAAAAATTACAGTGATTACAACTTGCTTGGGTGTAAAGATCAACCCTCAATACTTCGAAGTTTGAAGTATTTATAACAAAATTTACAAACGACCCTGTCATCAATGATCAAGACGTGGTGGATTTTAAATCTAACTAACTAGACAACAAGATACAAAATTATAGAAATTTTTGATGATCTATCAGATTCTTCATGCCGATTTTGGGGGAAGGCCATTGGTGAGTCATTCACATGACTTTTACTGCTCTGCGTGTTGACTTGGGTGGAACACCTCATCCCTTTATTCAATCAAAGTGCACATCTCCTCCCATCTTTGCTGACTGGGAATGGTGACTTTGAGCAATCTTCGGTAGATTTCATCCATTTCTGTATATTTGGAAAAGGTCGGCTTGGTGATGAAAATATACTTGATTTCATGCTGGATACTGAGGTTTAGCTGCAAAGTATCTAGAAACACCTTGTCTGTGATACTATGTATTCTGGAAAACTTGGAACTTTCTTTGGCCACCATGGAAATTTTCTACTTGTAGTCAGAAAGAGTCATCGGCTTGTCATTTAGAACCAGTAAACCAGGAAGACCTATCTTTTGTAATGTATCGATCTTGCTTAAAAATATCTGAACTCCGACATCCATATTCTGGGATTTCTCCTCCAGCTGCAACATTAGTCCTCTTTTGGTTAGCACTCTTTTAACCTTGAGGATGGTTTCTGTCCTATCTTCAATCTTTAGGTCTTCCAGTTCCTCCCTAGTCTTCGAATTCAGAAACCTGATGATTTCATTTGCTTCTGTGGGCATCTCTCCCTTCTCCCTTGATCTTGTCGATGTCTTGCTTGCTCCTTAGCACCAACTCGTGTTGTTCAAACATGATTTGCACCATGGGCCAAATTTCATTTATGGATTTTGAGATATCCATCCAAATATTCTCTTTGGATTCTTCCAATGGTTTGCCCACAACTGTCTGCTTCTGCAGCTGTTGAATTTCTTGCTTCAGTTTTTTTGATGTATGTCTCTCTGTATTGTAACTGGCTTGGAAAGAATATTTTAGCTTCTAGAAATTCTCTATCGCCTACTCTAATCTTTTGATCTTTGTTCCTTGCAAAGTCATCTTCTCCATTTATGTTGCTAAAGCTTCAGATGTTCCTGAAACTGCCACTGGGGTGGCTGAAGGAAGTTTTGCAATGGTGGTGACTGATGTTGTCACTGTGCTAACTCCTGTGAGGGGTACTACACTCAGTGGGATGACTTCCACAGGTGTTACCTACTCCTTCTCCTTTACCAACCTTTCCATCTCTACTTCCATCTCTTTTATTTGTGCATTTTGTTCCATGATCAACTTAACATCTCCTCCCTCTCATCCATTGTATCAGCCATTTCTTTGGCCTATGAGTCTTCTGTAGCTAGAGATTTTAGTTGCTTCCTTAGAGATGCTATATCAACATTCTTTTTCTTGAGCATTTATTTAGTTGTTTTCACATTTGATGGGTCATACCCAATTTTGAGCACCAATTATTCCAAAGACCTAATCATGTTATCCTTTGCAAAAGAAGATATTTTTTCCATCTTTAATTGGGTCTGAACATTGTTCAGAGAAACCTGTAATTTTGCAACAGTAGTGGAAGCATTGGCCAATGTTGAGAAAACTATCTCTCCATTCTACCTATGAAGATCCATCTAGTCAGCTAGATGTACAACCTTAGCATCAAATTCAAGTGTGTATCTTTTGTAGTCAGTGATTTCCTTTGGATGAGGTACTTGTGCCTACAGAAAGGCCATGTACATTCTCCCCTTCTCTATGTTGAAAGTAGAGAGCAACCTATGTTGTGTTGTTGATGTTTTCTTCCAAAATTGAGCATAAGTGTTGTTGGCCAACCTCTCATTTTTCTTCTTAGTCATATTGTATTTCTCAAAAATACTCAACTTTGCAATGCCTTGAGTTGGTTGATTGATCAATGAGGTGTCAGTCCGCTTCTTGGATGAATAAGTAGACATGATCTGATGGCTGCTAGAGAAAAATGATGACTTCTCTCCTTCGACCATTGTGGTAGACTGCGTCTCTTCCTCTCTAGAATTTCCAGTTGTGTGACAGATCTTAGGCCTTTTGTGTAAACCTAGAACTCTTTCGATGACACTTCAGTGACTGAAGGTGAGACATCCTTCCTGAGTCTTTTCTCTTTGGGTATTTGTGGTGTAGTGATTTGTGAGATGAAAGCCAGAAGAGGCTGGACTTCTGTGTCTTCCAGAGTGTTGGCCTCCCACTCTGTTTCATTCGCAAATTTCTCGATCTCTGGTTTGAGTGCATGAGCATATGGGGAACTTTTTTTCTTCAATGTCATATCTGCAATAATTCCACATAGATCATAGTGCCAAAGGAAACTAGTGCCAAACTTCATCTCCTTCAGTAGCTTTTCTGCCTCTTCCCCAACATCTCGACTGTTGCAGATAAAGGATCCTATCTTCCCTTTAATTCTCAATTGTTTTTTCTTCTTCAAGGCTACAAAATGGTATGTCATATGAATTTATCATTTGCCTGATGTATTCCAAGGAAAATATCCTAACAGGAACATATCTGGGAAGTTTATAAGGAGCCAACTCACATCCATAAATTCTGATTTTCATGTGATTATGATACAAATACTAGTCTCCAGTCTTGGTGAGGTCTAAGAGGTGTAAAATTATTTGGATCTCCTCATTTATCCTTGGCTCTTGTCTACCGCTGAGCATGCTCACCACTGGGTGGTAAAATTTCTCAATAAATTGTTTGAAATTAAATTATGTGGAGTTTTTTCTGAGTAGCAAGGTCCAAGAAGTGACAGGCTGTGGTTTGTCGTCCTGGTCCATTTTCTACATGGGGAAAGGAAACTTATCTGCTTGAAATAATACGAACATGTAAGATAGTATTGAAGAATACCGAAACATGCCCTCTGTGGGAAATTTGAAAAGCTGCTCATGCATGTTCTCGGCTACGAAACTGTTGTAGTCAAACTGGGTGGTGGATTTTTCTTCAGTAGAGAAAATAGATAGGAAACCCAAGATGGGATCGTCCACCCATTTGTCTGATAAATAACCGAGCAAACAACATAACGATGAAATAATTTGGTTACCTTTTTCTGAAAACATGGAGGAATGGTAAGGGGGATTTTTCTTGGGGAATTGGGCATCCTGTGGGAGAAAAAGTTCAAAAATCTACACCCTCTGGGGAAAAGACAGATTCTGGTACATTTCAGTTATAAATTCAATGGTAAAAGGAGAGGGGGATTCGTCTCTGGATATTTGCATCATTTGGTCAATGGCCTCGGGTGTGATAGTGAAAAGGGTTTCTCCAAATGATGAAACAATGGCTCTCCGATCGGGGAGGTAATGTGCCTCGAACTTGAGGGCGAACTCGGGAAAATGGTGGATTTGGGGAAACAAATACAGGGGGATATTGGACTCCCAGAGCCCAATCTCATCACTTTGATCCAGGAAAGTGTTCCTAAACCATGAATGCAATCCGATAAAGTCAAATTCGCACTTGGTCTCTGAGATCAGGTAGTCTTTGTCAGCTAGCGAGATCCGGTCGAGATAGACGGGAGGCGGGAGGAATGGATTTTCCTCGACCTCTGATTTTTTAGATTTTGGCGCCATCAATTCAACGGGTACCTACAAATTGAAACAAAAATGTTAGAGGGTAATGGCTATGGATGGGTCACTGACTGAAATAATGAGGAAGGTGGGATTCTGGTGAGTGGAGAGTGTGAACAATGCGAAAATGGCAGAGACGGGATTGAATTTGGGCAAATGGGTATCTGTTGGATGCGGGGGACAGGTCAACAAACTAACAGATATGTTAGCCTGTATTAAATGGCCAACAGATCACTTGAGGTATGAGGTGGAAAATGAAGGACGGGTAAAGGGTACGCCAGGATGACGTGGAGGGCGGTGACTGGAGGGTAGGCGAATGGGACATGACATGTGAAGTGTGAATGGAGGGGAGAATGCTAATAGAGTAATGAGACGAGACTTATAAGAGGAGGTAGTGGAAAATGACATCACGAGACGACGGGATAGTGGAGAATGATGTCATGAGGTGGAAGTGGTATAGTAATGATGGTATGGAAGTATGTCGAAGGGGGGAAAAGGTAGTAAATTCTTTAGAGTGAGGGGGGTCCAACACTATGGATGTGGGCCACGTTAGGAAGGGGCCTGCTGGGAAAAACCGCCCATATCAGACCCCCCCCATCGTTAAAAGTAGAACTGTCGAGGATGTCCGGAATCTATTGTCGGTCGTAGATCTAAGCACCACTAGATCAACCATAGATCTATTCATACTCTTTAGTCTCCACANCCGGACCCCCCACCGTTAAAGGTAGAACGGTCAAGGGGTCCAGAATTTCCTGTCAACCATAGACCTCAATTCCAATGGATCCACCATAGATCTGTGTGCACTCCTTAATCTCTAGGCATGAATCAAAATGCACAGCAAAAACTTAGGATAGTGCTCCTTTGTGGGTTTTGCACCGCTTCGCTTGCATTTTTTCACCATGGGGTTAGGAAACACACTTCACACATCCAAATCATGAATTTTCATCGATGATCATGTATGTTTTATTCAAGAAAAAACTAGCTAGCCTATGTTCTATCCTACCTACCTACACATTTAGCCTAGATTAAATTGTTGGACTAAAAAATTACTCTATCTTGGGGCTATTTGATCAAGATTAAACAATTTGATCAAATTTATTCGCTAACTAAACTATCTACTTGGCTAAGATTAAACAATTTAGCCAAGTCTTATTCACTAAACCTATCAACATAAATTCAAAGAGACTTAACCATGATTAAACTGTATGGATGAGTCATTATTATTGCATGGGGCTTTTATCCATTTTATTTTATGCCCACTTTTATTCTTTTTCTTTTCTTTCTTTTCTTTTTCTTTCTTTTCTTTCTTTTTGAAAATAATTTGCAAGAATAAAATATTATTTCCAACCAAACTACATCAAGAGTAAAAATCTCCAGTCACCAATTGATCCTATGAAATATAGGGTTATAACACCTATAAAGAGGCACGTCGTAAGGTTGTAAAGTCTATTGTTGTAAGGGTGATCAGAGAATTCACTTTTACAGGTTAATGCATGTGTGAGTGTAGGTTGTTGGTATTGCATATGTAAGCCGAATTTGCTACAGGGTTATTCTTGCCTATTCAAGAAGGTATGGTGTCAATTGTGTCTTAGGTGTGGACCAAGGTTAGACATGTAAACTTTTATTCTGAATGAATAAGACAACAAGAGAGAAGAATTCTCAAAGGAATGTTGGTTTTCTCGATAAAGGGTTTCCAGGGTAAAATCTCAATGTACTGTGTGATTGATTGTATCATTTTATTTCTTGATTAAATTCCTATTCTCTTCTGGTAGGATTAGTGTGGAAGTACCCTGTATTTTCTGACACATGTTTTATTTTTAAAGGAGAGTATTGAAGTACCATCATACCTTATTCAAATATGGTCTTATTCAAGTGTGGAAGGGTGGTACATGTGGTATATGACCCATGCAATAAGTATTCATTTGATTGTAAAGGAGTTAATGAACTCTGAAGGTTTGCCAAAGATTGAAAACACAAAAAAAAAAGTTCCCCTCTTCCTCAACAATACTATCAAGGGGGATGGGTATATGAAACCATTACTATCCATTTTGTCTCAATTTATGCAGGTGGATGAAGACAAGATTGTCAATATCATGATTTTAAGTTCAATTGACAATTCTAAGGAAAAGATACATTGCCAATCTATCATGCATTTTTGTTATAGGATCCATAATACAAAAATTTAGTTGAAAATATCAGTTAGAGAATCTAATTTTATAGGCACCCCATGAGAGGATTTTTGTCCACATATGGAGCCACTAGCATTGTTATTCCCTGAAATTATATGTCAACATTTTTAGGGATTTTCATATGCAAATATTGGAAATTAAACATCCTACCACAAAATATGAATTAATAAGTAGTGCCTAATTTGAATTTTTTTTGAATAGAATTCCACTACATGATTCAATAGGTTATTATGATCATCCTGTAAAATTTGTCTTCTTTATTTTTCTTTTTGAAAGCAAGGTATGTCTCTTACATATTTCAGTTGTGGAAGAGGTCCAATGTTTATCTTGGCACAACCTTAAACCTTGGATCTTAAAAATACCTTTTGAGGTTTTGAGTTGAGCTAGGAAGTGGAGTGAGACCTCATGTTGGTCCTCTACTTTTCTATGTAATTTTGAGGAATAAAATACGATTGTAATCAAATTTTCTAAGTTCAAGGATTGGAATGCCTCCCATCATTGCCTCATTTCATTGTGTCACATTCAAGTCATGATCATGTATATTTTTTTTCAATACCTCGGGTTAGTTTCAAGGAATTAGCATTGTCATTTCTCCAACGACTCTAGACCTATCAAAACCAACTCATTTCTCTAGGGGTCTGATTTAGAGGCTTATTGTCTCAATTACCTTATCATTTTACCTTTCATATAGTAATCAATTTCTATCATTGATCCTTGACTATGTAGTTCCTTCCAGTGTTTAAATTAAACATGTCTAATTGCATTATATTGGTGAATATTCATACATTGGCACCTATTATCATTGTTTTTCTACATGGATGCAATCATGGTAATGTTGTTACCATCTAGGTTTCATTTGAATGGGGTTCCATCTGTTATTTTTGAAGGAGAGGGTTGAAGTAGTAGCATACCATATTCAAATATGGTATTATTAAAGTGTGGAAGGGTCTTACATGTGGTATATGACCCATGCAATAAGTATTCATTTGATTATAAAGGAGTTAATGAACCCTAAAGGCTTGCCAAAGATGGAAAAGACAAAAACAAAGTTCCTCTCTTCCTCAACAATACTATCAAGGGGGGTGGTTATATGCCACCATTACTATCCATTTTGTATCAATTTATGCAGGTGGAAGAAGACAATATTGTCAATATCATGTTTTTTAGTTCTATGGATGAGGTGAAATTCCTCACTGCGAAGGGAAAGTGACCCCTGAACTGGCATGTTTTTCGGGTTCACCATAGAAACTGTATATATTTTATGAGGACAAAATAAATAGATAGGCCAATATGGACAAAAAATAGAGATTTATTTAGTTTACCCATCGAACCACAGAATGGGATAGTGCAACAGAACAAGTCCAGTATACACTTGAGTAGCAGGCCCTTTGCATTCTTCCAATGCAATTTTGTTCCTACAACACAATATTTGATAAGCCATATTTGTACAAGAAATAAATAAGTATATAATGAAGAGGTACCATGAAAACAAGTTCAAGCCAATTAATGATTCTTATGGGAAATAGAAACCCCACAATATTAATTTCATGATTGACAATCCATCCCTTCCATTCCATAGGTACAAAGAGTATGGTCCTTTCCTCAAGGAACCCCTAAACCTAAAAAACCTAAGTGACAATTCAAAGGAAAATCTACATTTCCAATCTATGATGCATTTTTGTTATAGGAGCCATAATACAAAAATTTAGTTGAAAATATCAGTTAGAGAATCAAATTTTATAGGCACCCCGTGAGGGGAATTTTTTCCACATATGGAGCCACTAGCATTGTTATTCCCTGAAATTACATGTCAACATTTTTAGGTATTTTCATATGAAAATGTTGGATATTCAACAAATCACCATTCTCTTCACCCTATGTTTCCCTCAATCTCTCTCTCACAGTGCCCTCCGCGAGCTCTGTCTCCTTCCTAACCCTGCCCTCGAGCTCTCTCTCCCAGGCAGTGCCCTCTATGATCTCTCTCTCCTTCATAACCCTTCTCGTGAGATCTCTCTCCCAATTCTCTTACTTATTTTTCTCCTTTCTTCGACGTGCCCTCCATCTCACGAGTCGCATCATTCCCTAGTCTCTTCACACTTGAAAGAAATGAAGTTTCCTCGGACTGGTTTGATCGACTCTCACTCACATCGATGAAATGGAGAAATGTATATTGAAATGATATGGAAACCATTTATATTAACCATATATTCTCCTTTTCATTATTTTCATGCCATAAAATCTCCCTCCTAATTTTGAATCTATCACCTATCAATAGGTGGAAGACCATGTCACACTTAATGGGGTATGACATTTGTGTGACTTAACAACCATTATGCATTTCCTTATTCAAAAATTATCCTTAGATGTTTGCTAGTCCACAATGGGGAAATGATCCACTTAGAGTAATAACATCCTAGTGGAGACAAAAAAAATTCCCCAATTTCATCAATCTATCAAGGCCCCATTGACAACCCATAGAATAGTAATTATCCATTCTAGCTATAAGTATAAATTTACATGTATTTGAACTTAGTTTATCATAAATATTCCTTTTACATTTCAATATGGAGGAGATGTGAATTTGGGCCTGATTAACATTATAAACTAGCATGGATTCATATTAACCGAGAATCTATCAATTTGAGAGGGATCAAATAATTTCAGATGAAAACGTCTTTTAGAGTGAAAAAAACCTGAGTAAAGTTTCGTATGTCAAGGGATTTGATCCCTCTTGACACTTGATAAATCCAAGGATATAAAGATAAATCTAGGTTGGTTAACAATAACAACACTATTGTGATATATAATAACTAAGTTAGTTATCATTTAATATTTTTTTCTTAGGAGATTTATCCCAACTAACAATGATGACATTATTGAAATAATATGTCCTAGATAAAAAAATAAGACATTGTTCCAATGCTTTATCCTAGATAACAACAAAGACACTATTTCAATGATCAATTATAGCAAACATTGACACTATTGCAATATTTCATACTAGAGAGAAAAAATGATAAACTAAATTTACTTTTCTTAGGTGGACAAGGTCCTGGTCCCAAGTCTTACTCAAGCAAGGTCTAGGTCTCAAACTTTGTTTATATAGGTCATTCTTAATGTGAAACATGCCTATATAATGAGTAACCACCATTGGATCTTTGGCCTACATATATAAATGTCATAAACATCGACAATGTCAAAATCCATAGAAGGTCTATATTCGTTTGTGGAGTAAGGATTATCCTCATAGCAATGTCCTAGAAAAACTAATGCCACTAATGTCTTCCTTTTTCATTGATGAATTTTCATGAGCACTGGAAACAATTGTGTGCATGGAATACATTCATGGTCATCATATTATAAGTTTATATGTGTTTCATTCACATGGAAAATCCAATATCTAAAATGTAGATGTAATTTTGATTTAAAAGTAGAACAATGAAGAATTATATAACATAACTCTTGGATGAATGGTTTATTCATCAACCATGAGAATAGAGGTTCTTGATTGTTTTTATTAGTATTAGATGATTTATTCCTAAAAATATAAAGATAGAATACTCACTTATACACCACGCACAATGGTTGTGTTAAGGAATGGTTTGGTACCAATTTGCATTCAAACAATGAAGATCCTTATTAACAATGACATAGGATTTTAAGTGGTCTAGATGCATTCTACAATTTATTACTAATAATATGTTATCTACAAAAACCACAAAGATCAACTTTCCAGTCACAAGGGTCAACAAACACATCTTATGTACAAAAACATAGTATTGGGCATATACACAAAGGATAAATACCCACGATTTGAATATTTGTTCTATAATATAACAATAACATATCATATTAAAAAAATAAAAATTATAAAAATACAATTTAACTATAAAATATCTTTTAAATTCAAATTGAATTTTAAGTCAATTTGGTGGGATGGTAGAGAAAAAAGATATGAAAATGGGGAAAATGAAAAAATTCCGTGATAATAAATCCTTTTCAAAACATGGTTTATTTTTTTATGGTATATAATAATTAAAAACATCTTACATATTACCTATGCAATTTGTTTCTTGTCTCTCATGGAGGAATATAGAATAGGGAATATGACATGGACTCCATAGAAGAAAGTGTATAACCCCACAAAAACCAGTAAAAAACTTAGGATATTGGATATATAGAGTGGGTGTGCGAGTCATATTTGAGTTTGGAAACCCTCCCATATTTTCAAGGCATGCAAATAGTTTATCCATGCAAATTTGAATGCATGCAAAATCAGTTTGAAAATATTTCAACGTTGGCCCCATTCACAGGTAAATTAATTAAAGAGAATAATTCATACAAATTAAAACATATAGTTACGTACCTAATCAATCTCAACATTTGTATCGTCCTTATTTTGTATCTTCTTCTTCATCGATCTCAACATCTATATGATCATCCAGTTCAGAAACGGTATTCAAAGGATTGAAGATATCATCATCGTCATAAATATTGTCAATTTAGATCATATTTTCATACGTACCTACAACCTATGCTCTTAATCATGTAGAAGTAAAATGGAAAATGAAAATCATACTAGGCCATATTGATTGTAATTTTAAGAATAAAATCATACTTATTTCCTCTGGACAAAACATGTTCATACACATTTCTAGAAATATGTGGGTATCCATATCTATAATGTAGGTAAATTATTGAAATATGGAAAATATTAACATTGACGACAACGATGATGATGATGACAATGAAAAATATGATCATGATGATGATAACGATGATAACGATGATAATGATGATGATGATGATGATGATGATGATGACAATGACAATGATCATGATCATGATGATCGTGACAACAATGATGATAATGATGATGATGATGATGATGATGATGATGATGATGATGATGATGATGATGATGATGACGACGATGATAATGATGACAATGATGATGATGGTTATGATGATGATGATTATGATGATGATGATGATGATTATGATGATGACGATAATGATGATCATCATCATGATGATGATAATGACGATGACGATGACGATGATGATGTTGATCATGACGAAAATGACAAAAACGATGATGATGACAATGACAACGATGATGATCATGATGATGATGACATTCATGATGATGATGACAATGATGACGATGACGATGAAGACAATGACAATGATTATGATGATGATGATGGTGGAAATGATAATGATGATTCCAATGGTAATGATGATGCCAATGATAATGTCGATGATGATGATAATAAAAGTGTGCAATGGAAAAAGTTATAAACTTGTATGATTCGGGTTTCAAACTTGTTTCAAAAGTCATTAGTGATAAATTGAAATATAATTTTAAGAATCCTCCAATGGCCTCCCAAGTGGTGATTTAAACTCATATTCAATGTCTTCTCTAAAGTGTAAAGTGGGGAAAAATGTTTTGTGGAGACCAATCACTAGTAGGACATCAACTTGGTGAAAGGAAGTTATCTTTGCAAGAAATACATTTGGAAATATATATTGCTATGTTTGGATGATCCTATTTCAAATTATACTAGCTTTAGTTACCCCAACAATTAGATTTATGGAAGTAAATATCGGAAGGAAATGGCCTCCCAAAAAAATGATTATTTTGTTGGACTATGGTGCATGGAAAACTTGAAACAACTAACAATATATAAAGGTAAGGGTGCATTAATGGGCCTTTTAGGTGTCCACTTTACAACTCTTCAAAGGAGAAAGTGAATCATCTCTTTTTGGAATGAGATTTCACCCACCAAGCATGGTCCATATACATTGGTTTGCTTCAAATTTATACGAATTATGGATTGATATTAAAATACATGATCTAATTTACACCCATAAGTTAGCCCTACACCATGAATGACATTAATTCGAGAAAGTTCAAACAAAATGAGGAAGAGATAAGATATATAGAGTGGGTTTGTGATTCATATTTGAGTTTGGAAACCCTCCCATATCATCAAGGCATGTGAATAGTTTATCCATGTCAAATTTCAGTGCATGCAGAAATAGTTTGAAAACATTTCAATGTTGGCCCCATTCACAGGTCACTATTGTTGAAGTCTAGTCCTAGTGCAATGTATTTTTGTTGTTTCTTTTAAAAATCATTTGATACGCACGTTCCCACATCTAGTACTACAAGGGAATTCAATAACATTGATAAAAAGGGACTTGATAAATTGCACAAGCTTCATCAGTTATTTCTTGTCTTTGTTTTTTTCTCTCATCTAAGTACTTTTTTGCACCAATATTTTAGGTATATTTTAGTGCAAAATGATTATTTAAATATGAAATATCATCTAGCACCTTCTTATTTCCACAAAAATCATGGGACAAATTCCCATGTTTTCAAATAATTTCAACGAAGATGTTATAGAAATGGCAAACATGTTCATCGGAACTTCGTTGTTGCAATACTATGAAAACAATGATGACATTTACGTTCATGATGGTATAACGATGAATGAGCTTCTCTTGGTTTCAAGAATAATTTATCCTCTACTGAACAAGGACAACCACGTGAAGGTGGAAGCTCATATGGCCCCTCCCCTCCCCCTCACATCAATCTCAATTCCCCAATACCCAATCTATAAAATAGAAAATAATCGAAAACAACATAGTAAGATTCATGTATAGAAACTACCAAAACAAAAATTAATGAAGGTAAATGAAATTATGTGTTTGTAAATGATATTTTTAATTTACTACGTATTCTATGGAGACTACTTTCAGGTTTCACATAATAAACAACATGTAACATAGAATATAAAAAAGTCGCATAAAACTTAAAAACATGTAATTAACTCATGACATAAGTAAATTAGTTTAAGAGAATAATTAATACAAACTCAACATTTGTATCATCCTTCTTCTATATCTTATTCTTCATCAAACTTAACATTTGAATCATCATCTAGTTCAGAAACAGTGTTGAAAGGATTGGCAATATCATCATCATCATCAATGTCATTTTATAGCACATCTTCATCGGCATCATCATCATCAATGTCATTTTATAGCATATCTTCATCGGCATAATCATCAAGAACTGCATTGTCTACTATGTCTGGTTCATCTTCTCTGTCTTATTCATCTGTCGACCCATGATATTTCGACTCTGTTTGATCTGGTGCATCATATTCTTCCTCAATATCATATTCTACCTCTACATTATACTTAACTGGCCTTCCTCTTGGATCATATCTAACAACAAATGACCAATCCCTCTCATCTAGAACCTTTGAGTAAAATACATGTTCACATTGGCTTGGAAATACATAGTGATCATGTGCTCTTTCAAACATTGTTGTTTTAATCATCGGAAATATGTTGGCATGTTGAATAGCAGTTCTTTCCTCATCGTGTTCATGCATTCGTAACCTATACCATTTGACATCGAACAAAAATAATTTGAAGGAATTAAAGTCACACTCAAGTATCTCATTCAAATACCCATAATATCTATTTTTATATTCTCAGGAATGTCTATCACTCCTCGAGGAAACATTAGTGACTTGGAATACTACAGTTATACCACTATCAGAATTTTTCCTGGTTTCATCCAATTGTTTGATGAGAAATTTATGGCCATTGCACCACATAGCCTTTTGGTGTTTCAAATGAAATATTCCATACATGTAAAAGATGCATTGTCAATTAATAAACATTTTTATATAACTTGGAAAGTATATGAAAAAGACACACCTACAATCACATTAATATAATATAAAATAATTGAATAAAATGGGTGAATTTGCTTGCCTTTCCATGATTCAAACCATATAATGAATCAATTTCCCTTTGCATAACATTGGAATCTCCATTACGACCAGCTTCTCTAACCAATTCAAAAAAAAAATCCATGATAACCTACCACCATGATGGTGTTTACATATTTCAATCCATACATTCATCCATTCAATATTGTTTGCAAAGTATAAATGCAATGCATCCCAACCTTGAGCGATTGAATCAAAAAATGATAATTCACAAATATTAAATATTAGTTATAACCATGGTAAATATTAATAATTGATGAAAGAATAGATATTAATTAATGAGTATGCTCATATACAAAAAAAAAAAAAAAAATTGTATGTATTATAAATCCATAATTTAATTACCTCTCACTTTTTTCATTCTACCTTTCCCCAACAGGTGCTCCTCTTCAAAAACATTTATGGATTTCACATCCTAAATGTGATCCACTACATGCATCACTGGTGTTGCTAATTTAGGAAGACACTCACTAATATACACCATGGATTGATATACCATATATCCCTCCACCATTGAACCCTCAGGACATGCTCTTTGTCTAACCAAATTCTTTAATGATTTCAAGTGCCTCTCCACCATCCACATTGACTGTGTGTGTACAAGTCCACACATTTCAATATCCTCAACTTGGTGTATGATGTAGTGTTCTTGTGCATTGAAAAATGTTGGAGGTAGATACTTTTTCATTTCACACATTAACCAAGGAATTTCTCTCTTCCAATACTTTATATCATCTTCATGGATTTCTTTCAATGAAACCATCTACTGATCATGACACAAGAAAATAGCGTGTTTCAACATAACATAATATATATTACATTACAACTAAAACACATGTCATTAAGTACAACAACAAATTGAAAAAACATTTTTCATATACATCGCAGCTACTTATCTCTTGTATTTTCCAAGATCATATATAACTTGTTTTATGTTTTTGTCAAAGTCATTTGGGAGACATAGTGGTAGAACATACTGTAACAATAAAAATGGATCATTATTTGTTTCGAAAGTAGACAAAAAAAAATTAAAAAAAATTAAAATATGTATACGACCAATATATAAATATGTATACCAAAATTATTACCTCAATGAAGGTATGCCCATCATGTGTTTTTACCCCCACCAAATTCACCTTTCTTCATTAAGATATTATTTATGTTTGAAGCAAAACCTGTGGGAAATTTAATTATTTGAATGACCTCTTTTACATCATTTCTTTATTGCTCTGTTAACAACCATGGAAGGTTATTTTGGTCTCCATCGCTATTTGATCAGATCACACGTCACATTGCATGATTGGCTTCTTGAATGTTAGTACAAATTTTGACAATTTTTTCTTTATCCCTCCTACCATCTATGATTCGTCGTAATGTTTCTGTCACATTCTTCCCGATATGAATTATATCAAACAAATGAGCTATTTTTAGCTCCTCGTAGTAGGGAAACCTCATGAATTGAGTGGGATAACATTTCTTTCCTCGTGGAAGCCCATTATTAATACCTTCATGATGGTGGCCTTCATGAAGCATAAAAGAAATCACAAAAATAATTATCAAATACAGTAAAATAAATTTAATAATTCAAATAAAAATTCAAAACATTACATATACGATACATAAATAAATTGTGTACCTTGAAGATTTCTATTATATTCCAACTTCCATAGGGGAGGTGTCATTCTTTGTGGTTTTAATCCAGTCTCTTCTTTCCCATTGGAAAGATGTTTTTAAGTAGTATAATACCTATGGTTCTTAGGAGGAGGTGCCTATACTCATCAAACACCACCTTTCCTAAAAAAATTGAATGATGATACTTCATCTTAGGACCACAAACTGGACATGCAAATTTACCCTTTGTTTGAAGACCTGCAACGGATGGATTAATGTCACGATGGGATTATTTAAAAAACATGCATGATATATTTAAAAAATTATATAGTATTAAAGAGAAACAAAATGATACATACCACAAAAATGTGTTAGTCCTAGGGCGTCATGAATTGTCCATACAAGTACTCTACAAAATTGAAATTTATTCTCCCCGATTGGTTTACAAATATCATACATAGTAATGATGGTCCATAACTTTAGTATCTTGTCGATAAGAGGCCCGATATATACATTCATGTCCTTAACTTGGTACTTACCTAATTTTTTGAAAATACATATAATTGCTACCATGATATGTATATAAGTAAATAAATAAATAAAAGATATTATGCAAAAAATGAAACAAATGAAAATTTTACATTCAAAAAATTAATGTAAACAAATACCTGGAACAATCATTGTCAACATTATGTGCTCCCTCATTATTGACATCCTTGGAGGAATGTTAATGTTGATAACAAAAATAGGGCACACTGAGTAAATAGACCTAAGCTCTTCGAATGGATTAACACCATCAACTACCAATGAAAGCCTAACATTATGAGGTTCATCTTTGAAATCTTCCCATTTTTCTTCAATTTCCCTAAATGCATAACCATCTATAGGAATTAGAAGAACACCATATCCACTTCTATTCCATGCACGATAATCCATAAATTATGTTATTCTTTCACACCTTGCAAATGTGGAATTATGGGAATATGACGGAGAACCTTTCGAGACACCCTTTTCGTTACTTGATCAGTTTGATATCTACTGATATGACATTGCAGGAATTATGTTTTCGACGCATGTTGTCCATACTATATAATATGATCATTAGGACATGCATCTATAGCTTGATACTCCATTCCAATGTCTTTCATAATGGCATGCAAATATCGATATGTGTGGTAAAATATTTGACGATGGTAACAAAAATTAACCTAGCAATCTACAACATAAAAAATAACTAGTTGATGTAAAGAAATTAATCGTAATTATTGCATTCTTATTTTACACATTAATTAACACTAAAAAAAAGAAAAAAGTCAACATTTATGTATATGAGATGAAACATATTATATGATTTAGGATATGTGTCATACAAGAGTTCAAAAAATGATTCCTAACCTTTAAGTTCACAAGAAACAATGTAGCGAAGAGAAGATTTGCTCTTGAGCCTTGATAAATTTGTTTATTTTCCTTTTCTAATAGAGTTTCATCATAAATACCATCATTGTCCCCATCCTCATCTGGCTGAGAGAAAAAATATTGGATCATTTTATTTGTCCCATCATCTTCTTCCATGGGATCCTCATTCACTTCATGTTCATCAACTTGTACAACATCATTTCTACTACTACTTGGTGCATTCTGTAGAAAGTTAGGGGGGCAAATCTAACTTTATAATTACAAACAATCATGCAAAATTAGTGTGGATAAAAA
>SNQJ01S0063490.1:5445-34425 GCA_010110895.2 Picea sitchensis
CCTCACTTTATTTCAGTGTATGTTCTGTATTTGGGTACCTAACATGGCCTCGTTGTCAGGACCCATTCTTTATTTTCACCATAGTGATGTTCAGGGGGGGTGTTGGAGTTACTTCATACACACCTAGGATTTCTTTTTCCTAAGGTTTTTCCTTGTTTATTAGTCATAACTAGTCATTATCTAGTCTCCTATATTTTAGGGGAGAATATTCCACCTGGAGAATATTCTCTTTTAGTTGACACTTCAGTTTGACTAGTTGAGTTGAGTTTAGATGATGCATTTATTTTGTCACCGTGCAACATTGGGATCATCACCATGCTAATGCACACTTGCCTTGGGATCATCACCATGTTAATGCACACTTGCCTTGGGATCATCACCAGACTGACGCATTACCCTTGATTTCTTAATCTACTCATGACTACACTATGTTCAGTCAGTTAATTGAAGACTAGTTGACTAGTTAACTCAACTAGGTGGTAGTTCACTCACGTAACTTCCTGAGAGACTAGACTAGGTGGAAATTCACTCTCGTAGCTATTGGTGTGTGTCCAGATTACTCTATAACACCACTATGACGCCTTGTTTCTCCTCCAGTGCGCATTGGTTGAGTTATACAGAGTATATCGTGTGTAAATTATTCATTATTCATAATGGTTAATGAGAATTCTTCCATTCTTTATCTCCTTCTTCTTCTTTCTCAATTTCTCTCTGCAAATGTTTGTAGTATTTTCTAGCTAGGTCTATTCTATGCAGGTTCAACACATTTACATTGTTTGGTTTGACTATGCCTCATCTCTTTATGATATCCCAAAAAAATTCCTTTTTCTAGTCACCCCCATCTTGTGTGTCTCTTTTTCTCATATAATATGGTTTTCAATGCTATTTCATAAGATTAATATCAAGAAACCCTAGGTATTGAACAACTTGAAGCTGAGTTTCTCAAGGAAAACCTTGTAATGCTAGTTATTGATATTGTTGATCCTTTCAATCACACAATTTCTTATGGTTTTCCCCTTTCCTAAAATTCCAACATTGTTCATCTCATTTTGAAATCCAAATACCAACTTAATCCCAATGAACAATACCATTATGGTGGACATGTTCTAGCCAAGTCATTTGCGACCATGTTGGATGAGTACATTTCAAAATTTGCAAAGACAAACAAATGTGTGCAAAGGGTTAGTTTGATTTTAGATAGAAACATTGAATCACAACTCATATCCCAACTCCCAAAGCGATATGGAGGAAGTGAAAATTAGTAAGAGGGAAGTCTACCACTGCATTGTTGGTTTTAGGAAAATATTTGATATTATCCCTAGACATTCTTTGCTTCAAATATTAGAGGATGTGAGATTTCCTAATATTATTATTCTTCTCGTGTTACTGTACATAAAATTGTTTCGGAAAAAGTGAAATATGGCACAAATTCCATTACACACATTCACAATATTAATTGTGTCAAACAAGGTTCCCCCTATCTACCCTTATTTTCGGCTTATATATAAATGAGTTAGAGAAGTTCATCATTGATAAGTTGGAACCAAATGAGGGATGCATTGTTTTCGGTCTTACCATTGCAACCATTTTTTTTGCAAATTATACAATCCTCATGTTTCCTACCATCAAGAATATCCAAAAACAATTTGATGCTCTCTATGACTTATGTGACCCAACAAATTAGAAGTTGATCGAAAAAATACTAATGTTATTTCTTTCAATGTTTCCAACGAGATTCATGTTTGTTACAAAGGAAAGACAATGGATGTTGCCACATCCTATACTTATCTTGTGTGTTGTTTATAAGACTAACATTCAGTGTGGCCCTCATTTATCAAAGCTAAATCAATTGGGGTTATGCCACTTTTTCCCTTTTGGAGATAAAAATATATTGTCCTTAGTTTCAGGATGTGCAGTTTAAGATCAAATTTTCCCATAAGGAAAGTGATATCTGATGTACTAGACTTTGACAAACTAAATGTTTTTGTGTTGAATGAGTCCTTACCTCCATGCTCCCAAAATGCATTAGATATAAGGGGCTAGTCACTTGTGTTATTGTTTCTGCAAAGTTTGGTGTTTACCCTATTTTCATTGGGGCATTAATTCATATTATGACAATCATGCATTAACTTAGGTGCCAAACTTCTTATAATATTGATAATCAAAGGTATCCTTTACTTGTGCCTCAATCTTCCATCCACCTAACCAAACATGACTATCGAAACTCTTGGTGTGTGGATTGATATGTAATCAAGGGACCTAAATTCCACTCACTTTACCAACACGGATACTATGTGGAATTTAATTCTAAGCTCTACACTCAGGCTTGTACAAAGTGCTCTATCACCAACAAGGTTGCCAAGCCTATTCCATTTTTTTCATGTGCAATCTATATATCTTTTGGAGGATACCAAGCCTCTATCCTCTACCATGTACAAGAAACTCTCTTCCTCTATTATTATCCTAATTGCAAAGCCTATTCTTGGGTGTGACCTACACACACCTAATAGTTGGAAACATAATCACAATCAAGTCAATAATAAACATTTCTCAAGATTAATGGTTGGTTGTTTCTCCACGTAACCAATGGAGTCTTTTGAGTTTTAGATTTTTCATTTGATGCTATTAGGAGTGAAACAACAAACATTATCCCCTCACTGCTCACTATTCTTATGAAATATATGCTAGAGTATTCTATTGGTTACTCCTAGAAAATATGATGTCCCTGTTTAAATAAGTAACATAAGAACTCTTACTTCAAAGTTCGTAAGTCCTTGTGCAATATTTCTTGGCAATTCAATGTAGAATTCCAATGCACCAGTGAGTAAGTCTATTACTATGTAAGTCCTATACAAACATGTATGAACTTCATATGACAATATAGATGAGAGAAGAATGTCCCATAGGATTGTTCATTCACCGGGCAGGAGAAATTTCACCCAACAATGTTTAAAAATGTCCAAGCATACAAATTTGACCATGGAAATCCTAAATCTATCCAACAATATTTAGAATCACCCATACATCAAGGAATTCATGCCAACATCAATAAATAAACCCCAACAATGTTTAGAATCACCCAGGCATAAATAAATTTGCCCCATCATTCTTAAATTCACCCCAGGTAAAAGATTGAAGCACTTAAGTAATTAATGGATGGTCCAAGAAATGAGAAACGTCCCAGAGAGAGATGCACCCAATGATGTGTGGGAGATGAGAGAATTCTCCAAAATGGAAACTCTGCTAAATAATTTCAATAGTTATTTAATTACAACTATCAATCTTGAATTTCAATATGAATCCAATGGTGGGAAATATAGAGTTGTTGGTTTTCTTAGAAAATGAATGGGAAGGAATTTCTAAGTGTTGCCAACCTGAATAGAGTAGCTAGTTCTCCATTTCCTTTAGAGATTCAATTGCAAGCAGCATTAAAACACACAAGAATCCATATATTATCTCAACAGTGAAGCAAGCACCAAACATATGCACAACACAATGAATTCATATGCAAATTTCTCTTCACAAGCATAGAGAAATATCCAAGCTCATACAACAATTTAAACACACCAAAAGACAAATATTTTACCTTGGAAACCCAAATGAGAAAACCATCTTTGAATGGGGGCTTAGTATTTGATTTTGACAATCTCTGGTACAAGCAAATCTTGAGTCTCTATCATCTTCCTCCCTTGGCCAAAAATCCCATTGGGAGTTAAATTCCACGAGGAAATACGGAGAGATGGGGGTAGGGGAAGGCGAGAAACCATGGCCCTTCACTTCCCATTCCTCATCCTTCTCTCCTATTCAATTATTTTAATTACATTTTATTCTCTATTTTCCTCTCACATCCTCATTTTTGTCGCATTAGACTTTCACATTTGCATTGCTTTACAAAGTTTGTTAACTATTGTCAATTGACGAATTTATTTATAGGTAATGAGTCTCACTCCCATTCTTTGGTTCAGATCTATTTTGGATCACACCTCCTCATTGAGAGGCTTTTTGGTCTCCAAAGCCTCAAGGAAACCAATTTGGATCAATGTACTTCTATCTACTTCTCTCGAACATGGCTCTGATGTTGCCTTCTGGCTACAGCTCTAACTCTAGCTCTGGATTTGGATCGTGGCTCATGGATCTAGCTTGTGGCACTAGTTACTAGATTTTGGTCCTCGACTATGGCTCTCACTCTGGTTCTTTCTCTCGTATTCCCACAATGCAAAAAAATATCTCACTGACTCTTAGCTATGACCAATCTCCAAATCCAAACTCTGGACTCAACATCCATTCCCATATCCCTCTCTATCTTGGAGATAGTCCATCTTGGCTACCAATGAAGCCAAGTTGAATGTTTTTATTATTTCTAAGTGTGACCTCAGCATGTTTCCATCATGCAACAACTCCTCAAGGAAGTGTGGTTGCATTCCTCTTATATGATCAGTTGCTTCTCATCATGGAAATAACCCTTCAGTGCTTGCACATGCTTACAAGCACTGTCATAGTTCTCTAAACACCCCCAAGGTCATTTATCTTCATGCACAACTCTCCATGGCATCTCCAAGAAGGGGTTCTTCAGATGCAATATTGAAAAAAAACATTGGAAAGTGGTTTCCCCTGTCATCAATCTTCTGTCCATCTTATTGGTGATGCAGACTTCGTGTGTTTCTCTCTATTCTTATACGAATTATGCCTCTTGTATTGGAGAAGTAGAACACTTCTCATATTCCACGGTCTTCACTCTCCACACTCTTCTCTTCATTGTGTAATTTCTGAGATGAAGCTCTAGATGCAGTCACCGACACTTTGCTTCCTAGTGACCACTCAAATTGTAGTGATGACAAAAGTTCTTGTTTTTTATAAAAAGAATTATTCGCATACTCTTCCTTTCCACATGCCTCTATGTATGATGTTGAATTGGAGAAGCCTTCTTTCCATTCAACTTCTAAAAACAATCAAGCCTATGGAACATGGCTTGCTTCTTCCAGCAAGATACCTCAAGATGGACTTTCCTTCTACAATGTGAACATGTCCCTGCATACCAATAGATATATATGGTATGGCCTCTCTTCTTGTAGTAGTTACAAACAAGAAATTTCTTGTTTGGTGTGGATGTCCTAGTCTTCTTCTTCTTCTTTCTTTCGTTGATTGGTTTGTTGTTGTTTTTTAGTGCATGTGTGGGTTGAATCTGCAAAGTCTCCTCATTTTCTCTCTCCTTCAATCTACCACAAGGTTGAGGTCATAGTGGGATGACACCTTCACCTACTATTGTTTCTCCTTCTCTTGAAGAACAATCCAACTCCAGCATGTTTGTTTCCTTCATGAAAATAGTCTTCTTTATGGTAATGGAATTTTCACTTCTTCCATCAAAGCCTAAGCCATCACACTTGGCCCTCAGTGTGACTACAATGGGGCTCAATATTCCTTTTATCCTATTGTTTGTCCTTTGTCCATCATATCCCATTTTCTTTAGGAGATTAGATCCAATGCCATTGGTATGCTTCTCAAATTCACCAATTTGATCTTGTGGATTGGGTATAGACAGTGAGATTACTGAAATGGGATCAAACATGGTGTTGGTTGAGACAGTGGAAATGGATGGTAGTCTTTCTTTCTGGTTCCTTTGAACACTTGCTTGGATCTTCTCCAAGGCCTCCTTCTCTAACAACTTGTGATTTAGTTGTGGCAACATCTAAGTGAGTCTATATTCTTTCCAACTATCCAATTGGGTGACCTTCTCCCAATGGTGTGCAAGTTGCATTCTATTCTTGGCCCAATCTGTCATGACCACTGCGAGGGTGTCATGACGTTCTTCAAATGTATTCTTGAGCAATGGCATCAATTTCGTAGAGCTCTCCATGTGCTTCTCAATATCTTCCATCTTCTAGTTAAACATATTAACCTGTGCTTTCAAGCTCTCATTCTCTTCTTGAAGATTGGTATTGTTGGGTCTTAAGTATTCCAACTTATCTATGGTTGCTTTAACTATGTTGTGGTATGTACTATTGTGGTCAAATTTTTCAAGGTTGTAATGGCTAAGGATGCAACTACTCTGATACGATCTGATTCGTAATCGAGGGACTTATTGTGCACTCGCTTTACCAACATAAATATCATGTGGAATTAACTTATAATCTTTACTCTCATGCTTGTACATAGTGCTCTATCTCCAACAAGTCTACCAATCTTGTTCCTTTTTCTTCCTGTGTAATATCTCTGTCTTTTGGAAGCTACCAAGCATTTATCCTCTACCATGTACAAGAAACTATCTTCCTCTTTTCTTCTCCTGACTGCAAATCATGTTCTTGGGTGTGACCTACATGCATCAAATAGTTGGAAACATAATGGCGGAAATCGAGTCAATAATAAATACTGCTCAAGATTAATGGTCGACTCTTTCTCCACGTAACCAATGGAGTCTTTTGAGTTTTATCTTCTTCATTTGATGTTATTAGGAGTGCAACAACCAATAGTAACCCCTCACTACTTAGTATTCTTATGAAAGATATGCGAGATTGGTCTATTGGATACTCCAGGAAAATATGATGTCTTTGTTGAAATAAGTAGCGTAATAACTCTTACTTCAAAGTTCGTAAATCCTTGTGCAATCTTTCTTGGCAATTCAATGCACAATTCCAATGCACCAATGAGTAAGTCAATTATTGTGTACAACTTGTATGGACATGTACGAACATTGTATGACCATATATATGAGAGAAGAATGTCCCATAGGACTGTTCATTCACCAAGCAAGAGAAATTTCACCCAACAATGTTTAAAAATGTCCAAGCATACAACAATTCAACCCCCACAATCTTAAATCCATCCAGCAATGTTTAGAATCGCCTAGACATCAATAAATTTGCCCCAACATCAAGAAATTCGACCCATCAATGTTTAGAATTGCCTAGACATCAAGAAATTCACCCCAATAATCTAAAATTCTCCCTAGTAATGTTTAGAATCACCCAGGCATCAAGAAATTCACCCCAGTAATGTTTAGAATCACACATGCATCAAGAAATTCACCCTAGCAATCTTAAATTCTCCCCAGTTAAAAGATTGAAGCACTTAGGTAATTAATGGATTATCCACACAATGAGAAACATCCCAAAGAGATAAATATGCCTAACAGTGTGTGAAAAAGATGAGAGAATTCTCCAAAATGGAAATTGTGCTAAATAATTGCAATAGTTATTTAACTACAACCATCAATCTTCAATTTCAAGATGAATCCAACCATGGGAAATATAGAGTTGTTGGTGTTCTTATAAAATGAATGGGGAGGAATTTCTAAGTGTTTCCAAAAGGAATAGAATAGCTAGTGCTTCATTTCCTTTAGAGATTCGATTGTAGACAACATTAAAACACACATGAATCCATATATTATCTCAACAGTGAAGCAAGCATCAAACTTATGAACAACAAAATGAATTCACACGTAAATTGTTCTTCACAATAACAGGAAAATATCCAAGCTCATAGAACAATTTAAATACACCATAAGACAAATATTTTACCCTAGAAACCCAAATGGGAAAACCAGCTTCGAATGGGGGCTCAGTATTTGATTTCAACAATCTGTGGTACAAGCAGCTCTTGACTCTCTACCATCTTCCTCCCTTGGCCAAAAATCCCTTTTGGAGTGAAATTACATGAGGAAATAGGGAGAGTTGGGAGTGAGGGAAGGCCAAAAACCATGGCCCTTTACTTCCCATTCCTCAGCCTTCTCTCCTATTCAATTTTTTTAATTACATTTTATTCTCTATTTTCCTCTCACGTCCTTATTTTTGTCTTATTAGACTTTCACATTTACATTGCTTTACAAATTTTGCTAAATATCATAAATTCTTGAATTTATTTATAGATATTGATTTTTACTCACATTTCTTGGCTCGGATCCATTTCGGATCACACCTCCCCACTAAGAGGACTTATGGTCTCCAAAAGATCAAGGAAACCAATCTGGATCAATGTACTTATGTCTACTTCTTTGGAACATGGCTCTAACACTAGCTCCTAGATACAACTCTAACTCTAGCTCTACCTTTGTATCGTGGGTCTAGCTACTAGCTCTAGTACTCGGCTATGGCTCTCGCTCTAGTTCTGTCTCACTTGTTCCCACAATGCAAAAAAATTCTCATTGAATCTTCGCTATGACCAATCTCTAAATCCTAACTCTGGACTCAACATTTGTTCCCATCTCCCTCTGTATCTTGGATACAGTCCATCTTGGCTACCAATTAAGCCAAGTCAAATGTTTTTCTTCTTGCTAATTATGACCTCAACATGTTCCCATCATGAAACAACTCCTCAAGGAAGTGTGGTTGCATTTCTTTGCTAGGATCAGTTGCTTCTCATCATGGAAACAACCCTTGAGTGCTTGTACATGCTTACAAGCACTTCCAGAGTTCTCCAAACACCCCCAAGGTCATTGACCTTTGTGCACCACTCTCTAAAACATCTCCAAGAAGGGGTTCTTCACATGCAATATTGAAAACAACCATTGAAATGTGGTTTCCCTTGTCATCAATCTAGTGTCCATCTCATTGGTGATGCATACTTCATGCATTGCTATCTCTCCTTGTATGATTGTTGCCTCTTGGATTGGAGAGGTAAACCACTCTTCATATTCGACAATGTTCACTCTCCACACTCTTCTCTTTGTTGTGTTGTTTTTGGGGTAAATCTCTAGATGATGTCGCCAACATGTTTCTTCCCAATGACCACTCAAATTTCAGTGGTGAAAAAATTTCTTGTTGTTGCTGCAAGGAATTCTTGACATACTCCTCCTTTCCACGTGCCTATGTGTATGTGTTTGAATTGGATAAGCCTTATTTCCATTCAATTTATTAAAACAATTAGGCTTATGGAACATGGCTTGATTCTTCCAATAGGATGCCTCAAGATGGCCTTTCTTTCCACATTTAGAACATGTCATTGCATACCAACAGTTTTCTATGGTATGGCCTATGTTCTTGAATCACTGGCAAACAACAAATTTCTTTTTTGACGTGGATCTCTTGGTCTTATTCATTTTCTTTCTTTCATTCACTGATTGGTTTTTTGTTGTTTCTAAGTGTAGGTGTGGGTTGAGTCTGTAAACACTCCTCATTGTTTCTCTCCTTCAATCTACCACAAGGTTAAGGTGGCAGTGGGCTGACACCTTCACTCATTGTTATTGTTCCTTCTCCTAATGAGAAATCCAACTCCAACATGTACGTTTCTTTCAATAAAATAGTTTTATTTATGGCGATGTGATTTTCACTTCTTCCGTCAAAGCCTAAGTCTTCACGCTTCTCTCTGGGTGTGACTACAATGGGGATCAAGATGCCTTGTCTCCTCTTGCTTGTCCCTTGTCAATCATAGCCCATTTTCATTAGGAGATTAGATCCAATGCCCCTGGTATGCTTCTCAAATTCACCAATTTGATCTTGAGGATTGGATATAGAAATTGAGATTACCAAAATGGTCTCAGGCATGGTGTTAGTTGAGGCAGTGGCAATGGATGGTGGCCTTGATTTCTGGTTCCCTTGAAAACTTGCTTTGAGCTTCTCCAAGGTCTTCTCCTTCTCTACCAACTCATGTTGTAGCTATGAAAACATCTGAGTGAGCCTATCTTCTTTCTAGATATCTAATTGAGTGATCTTCTCCCCAAGGTGTGCAAGTTGCGCTATGTGTTTGTCCCAATCTATCATGACTATTGTGAGGGTGTCCTGAAGTTCTTCAAACTTCTTCTTGAGCAATGGCAGCAATTTGGTATATCTCTCCATGTGCTTCTACATCTTTTTCCTCCTCTAGTTAAAAATCTTAACCTACACCTTAAAGCTCTTTTTCTCTTCTCAAAGCTTGCAATTTTTGGCTCTTAAGTCTTCCAACTTATCTTTGGTTCCTTTACCCATGTTGTGGTATGTACTATTGTGTTCAAAGTTTTTGCATTTTTCATCGTTAAGGATGCAACTGCTCTGATACCATTTGATATGTAATTAAGGAACTTATAGTCCCTCACTTTACCAACATGGATATTATGTGGAATTAACTTCTAAGCTATACTCTCAAGCTTGTACAGAGTGATCTATCTCCAACAAGGATTCCAAGCATGTTCCTTTTTTTCCTACTTAATTTTTTTGTCTTTTGGAGGCTATCAATCATTTTTCCTCTACCCTATACAAGAAACTATCTTCCTCTAATATTCTCCTAACTGCAAAACCTATTCTTGGGTATGACCTACACACATCAAATAGCTAGCAACATAATGGAAATCGAGTCAATAATAAACATTTATCAATATTAATGGCTTTCTCTTTCTCCGCGTAACCAATGGAGTATTTTGAGTTTTAGCTTTTTCATTTGATGCTACTAGGAGTGCAACAACCAACAATAACCTCTCATTGCTCACTATTCTTATGAAAGATATGCGAGATTGGTATTTTGGCTACTCTTGGAAAATATAATGTCCCTAGGCCAAGGGAGAGGAAATGCTTTGAACATTTCCTTAGAAAGGTTTTCATCAGCCTCGAAAATATTTGGGAGATATGCATGCATAGGTTGATAATTCACTTAGCTAATGACCTTAGAATGTGAGAAGGGATCAATACAACATTTATGTCTTCTTGTTGGAAAAGAAAGAGGTAATTCTTGATTTCCAATGGAAATAAATCATTACATCCTTCTTCTAGATTGAAAGTAACTTAAGAAACTCTTACTTCAAAGTTCAGAAATCCTTGCACAATATTTCTTGGAAATTCAATGTAGAATTCCAATGCACCAGTGAGTAAGTCAATTACTATGTATGACCATATAGATGAGAGAAGAACATTCCATAGGATTGTCCATTCACCGAGCAAGAGAAATTTCGCTCAACAACATTTAAAAATGTCCAATCATATAACAATTCGACCATGGCAATATTAAATCTATCCAACAATATTTAGAATCGCCTAGCATCAATAAATTTGCCCAACAATGTTTAGAATTGCCTAGGCATCAAGAAATTCGCCCCAACAATTTTAAATTCACCCCAGGTAAATGATTGAAGTGCTTAGGTAATTAATGGATGGTACATGCAATGAGAAACGTCCCAGAGAGAGAAATACACCCAACAGTGTGTGAGAGATGAGAGAATTCTCCAAAATGGAAACTTTACTAAATAATTGCAACAACTATTTAATTGCAACCATCAATCTTCAATTTCAAAATGAATCCAACGGTGGGAAATATAGAGTTTTCGGTGTTCTAATAAAATGAATGGGAAGGAATCTCTAAGTGTTTCCAACAGGAATAAAGAATCTAGTTATGCATTTCATTTAGAGATTCAATTGGAGGAAACATTAAAACACACAGGAATCCATATCTTATCTCAACAGTGAAGCAAACACAAAAATTATGCACAACACAATGAATTCACATGCAAATTTATGTTCACAAGAACAGGGAAATATCCAATCTCATGCGACAATTTAAACACACCATAAGACAAATATTTTACCCTAGAAACCCAAATGGGAAAACTAGCTTCGAATGGGGGCTCGGTTTTTTATTTCAACCATCTTTGGTACAAGCAGCTCTTGTCTCTCTATCATCTTCCTCCCTAGGCCAAAAATCCCATTAGGGGTGAAATTACATGAGGAAATAGGAAGAGTTGACGGTAAGGGAAGGCCAACATCCATGGCCCTTCACTTCCCATTCCTCGGCCTTCTCTCCTATTCATTTTTTTGTAATTACATTTTATTCTCTATTTTCCTCTCACATCCTCATTTTTGTCTTATTAGACTTTCACATTTACATTACTTTACAAATTTTTCTAACTATAGCCAATTGTCGAATTTATTTATAGGTACAAAGTCTTACTCCCATTCATTGGTTCAGAACCATTTCGGATCATGGATATTTGGACTCTTTTCATTCTTTTGGCCTAGATATTGATAATCTTCCACCGTCCATTATCTCTATCCTCGATTATAGGGTGTATAAAATAGATATGCATATAATAGTTATGAAGGAGATTCACAAAGAATATTTGAGGTATACTTGGATTTCATCAGGAGATTCACTTTCTCCTAAATTTCACTATTACTATTATTGTACCGACCTCTGGATTAAGAATAAATTTCTCATCAACCCAAGCTATATTAGGGTCAAAATATTTTATATCCTCCACTCTCATATTATGCAATTCAAGTTTGTTCTGACAAGACAAGGGCGGAGAATGACTATCTTTGTGACCACCATTTATGTAATATTTATAACAAGGAGCATGAATAAGAACAACACTACATGTTTTCATATTTAATCAATGACAATATCTATGGTAAATATTACTATCTATTTAAATATCCTCATACTTCGAGTTCATGGATTCATTATGATTATTAGACGTGTGATGCCATTTTCATTATAGATCTTCTTAGTTCCCAAAAACATATATTGCATGCTCCTAGATCCAAATCCATTTGAGACCTCTTAGCTCACTAACCTATTATCCAAACAAATTGAAAGAGACACATGGATCATAATGACTTTCAAATGATCTCTAGACATTAGATCTCATCTACATTACAAAGCACAAGATTTTCTTAGAGTATAAATTAATTCCAACATGTTACTCATTTCTTCTCGACCTCAAATGATAACAAAGACAACTCTTCCAATATTTCCTCACATATCTTTGATCAAGTTTAGTCTTATGTATTTGTATTTCTTCTCTCCTAGCCTCTTGTTGTAAGGAAAATGGTTAGGGTAAGTGGATTTATCACCAACTAGGGGGTTGGGTCCTTGATGACGAATAAAGCATAGATATATTTCTTATTTCCCTATTCAAGTTAATGCAATAATTATAGAATGATAACAAAAGGGATAGAATACCTTTTAGTGTCTACTTACTCCTTTGCCCCAATTGTTGAATGATAAGATAAATATTGAGCACCTAGATTCTCTAAGCACTTGCACACATTCATATAACAAATCCCTTATTCATTCCTTTGGAAAATATCCATATTATAAAGATGTATTAAAATAAATTTAACCTATTGAAAACAAGGAAACAATTTCACCAATTAATTTTTATGAACAAGATGCATAGCAATAGGGGAATATCAAGTGGTAGGGACTTATGGTGTTAATTCCTCCCACCTCAATTTGAATCCTAGCTAAACCACCCAGTATGGTTTGTGTGATATTATATTGGGCCAAGGGGTTATAGTGGCAGTAGTGAAATGCAATCTTCGGTGGTGCAGATGATAGTGGGTTCTAGTTACCAATTCCCCCTTGTTAAAATAAAATAAAAAATAAAGATTTAAATTGACATATAATTGTTGGCAGGGAACAAGAGAGATATATATTATATAATTAAGAATTTTACAACAATATTGATCTAAAAATGAAGAAGACTTGTATTCTTGAAAATATTTGCAAGTTAAATTTATGTGTTAAAATGCAAATGGATCAACTTTGCAACACAACTTTAATAGGATTTACTCATTCAAGATGCATATAAACAATAGCAAAATCGGTGAACAAAAAACACATAACACAACAAATGATAAAGGAGTTCACCCCTCTCTTGGGCTACATCTCCTGGTCCATCTTTCAATGGATCATTTGTATTATTTTATCAAAGTGCTCAAAAATGTGCTTTACAATGCTCAAAATGTCAAATAGACTACTCCAATGGCTTCAAAACGTCCAAAAACCCCTAGTTGGGCTTTTTCGGCACCTCATTTGGCCAAAAATTGAAGAAGATAGGCTTCCTGGAAGTCCCCCCTTCAAGCTTGTTGTCTCTGCATCTACAAAACGCACCCCCCTTGGCTCAACCTAGCCCACACGCATTTTAAAGCGTAAAAACTTGGCACTAGGCGAAACCGCGCGAACTGTGCAAACTGTACGACGCTTATGGGTGCACCTAGCCCCTAAATGTCAAGGGCAAGGTCATATGACCCATGTGATTGCGCGTTTAAAAGTAAGGGCCATAACCGTTTGGACCGTATTCAAACCAACACATACCCGCGCGCGCGTTCAATGGTCATATGGCAACAAACATGTGACCGTGGCCATATCAAAAGGGCTATGTTAAAACATATGCACGTGCCTGTAGTCATATTACAACACAACATACGACCGGGGTTTAGTTTTAAATGTGCGCGCAAGGGCTTTAAACTGTGGCCATATTACAATACACATAACCACGGGTTGGGGCTAGGCCCCAGCCCGACCCCCCGCCCATACATACAACATTTCAATTCAAATGAAATCTGCACCGTATAGTGTTAAGAAACACTATGGTGGCACGTTGGTTGGTGGTCTTTGCCAAAGCTTTACATGCAGGTGGAGGTCACGGGGTCGATTCCGGTGGACTCCAAATAATTTTTAAACCAATAAATAGGGGACATGTGGCGTCCATTGATTGTGCCACATGTCGCCATTCCATTTGCTACAAATAAGCCATGTCACTTGCCAACTGTGAAAATAACTGCCTACCATGTGTCGTACGGCCTGCCATGTCAACGTCCATACAGACTGTATGGACTGTACAGTCAGCACCCTTTTTTTTTTTTTTTGTCATGTCACTTGCCATCAGGAAAATAATCGCCTAATTATGTCAGACTTACCATACATGTCACCGCCCATAAGGACTAGACAAATCGTGCATACCACATCTTTTTTTTTTTTTGTCATTTTGAATGTATTCTGATATCTCGCCGCTTCCCTGATGTCCATTTGAACTCCAAATGTTGCTGGGTTCAGAATTCATACAAGACTCTCTAGTTTCGATTTGAATCGATTCCAAGAACTTTTAATTTCTGATACTGATCCCCTCGATCACACACTCCTCCTGATGGAGCTTTTGACCAAAAGACTATTTTCGAAGTCTATCCAATAAGGAGGTATATTCTCTCACCTTCCAACCTTGGCTCTTTGCTGGATTTGTACTCATCAACCCTAAGATACCTTACATTTCCTCGTTGAATTTCGTATCTCCCCGTCAAAGGATGTTTAAGTGTCTTCAAGCAATTCAGAAGATACTCCGAAAATTCATCTATGAAGGAATTTGAACATGCTCTCTGATGCATCAATCAAAGTGAGGTTTCATACAATTCTTTCAAGTTCTCAACATTCACAACGTAATATATTTTCATATAAGGAGGCAAATTTAAATGGAAGGCATTGTTACCAGTCTTGTTGATAATCTTGAAAGGATCATATCAAATCGGTTTCAACTTTTACCTTCTCCCTTAAGCCTCCTCATTTGTAAATCCCAAACTTCATCCAAATTAGAAATTAAGCATCAACACGATGCTGTTTCATGTCTCATTTTTACTTGGTTTTGACTCTTTTTCCATAACTCCATTTTTGCACCATTTTGATTTGAATAATTTATATTCAATGAACTTTTTCTACCCTATCAATGTCATATTGAACATCACAGTAATATCCTTCCCAAAGATAAAATCTTAAAGGAGATTTGGCAAATAGCCAAAACATGCTTCAAATGACGACGCTTGAGTTGAAGAGTGCTTAGCTCCTGATTGTACGCATGTTGAATGTAGTAAATGCTCATCCCAAAGTTTAGGATGCCAACAACAAGCACTGCTAGCAGATGCACCACTATTCTATTTACCACTGGGTTCTGACCACATCCTGTTTAAGTGGGATGAAAAGATATGTTTTTTAAGTTTGTGTCCATGAGTGTCCATGCAACTCAACCAAAAAACTTCCAACAAATCAAGAATACCAATCAGAAAATAATGGATTTAGGTAATCCAAATGCACCCAAACATTTTGAAAAAAGATTATTTGTGTTGTTTGTTCAACTGTAACTTGCTTTTGTACAAGGCATCAAAATATACATTTTACTAAATCGATCAACTACAAATGAATAATATAAAGATAATCATGATTTTGTTCAGATAGGCAACCCTCTATTAAAACCATGGAAATACTTTCCTGAGGACGAGAAGGAACCAGAAGTGGAGGACAAGCAAACCCAACTTTTCATTGCTAGGTTTACTTGTAGCACAATGAACATCCTCGAATAACATTATCTTTAGAAACACTTTCATCACTCTTTCATTTTAGCCAAGAGATCTTTGCAAATTAGCTAAATATCTGCTCTTGCTACACTGTGTACGAATGAATAAGAGAAGAAGAATGGGCTTTATAATGTTGATTCTTTTCCCCCGTGGAATAAAGCATAGCTTTCCAAGATGATATAAAAGTTTATCATGCACATGGTAATCCAATTCTCAACATATATATAGAATGACAAATTTTCATATACTTCTTTTAAAATCAAGATTCAAAGATGTCAACATAACTTTCATGCATGATAGGACTATGCTTAAGAATAACTCCCAAGTACTATTAATAGGCCTTGAAAGTATATCGACGACTTTGTTGAGAATTACCTTCCTATACCCGATGACCAAGTGGAACCTGAAGAAACCCATCCATCTCAAGTGCCTAGTTTGTTGTGGAAGCTTTGTTCGGTGGGATTGTAGGTATTGCAGTTGGGTTGATAGCCTCCAGAACAATGGTTTATTTTCCCAACAAATAATGTTTCCATTTTTTTACCCTTTGTACCAATGCATACAACTCCTGTCACAAGTAGGATAGTTAATCACAACACACTACTAAAAGTCTCAGAATAAAAACAAATGGGTTTACCATGTTGCAACAAGACTGTTATCATTGCATAATTGTTTGCATCTGCTTGGATTTCAAAAGGTTGTTCAAATTTGGATGTGCAAGAACTACTGAATCGATTCTCTTTCAAAGCATCAAAAGCCTTTTTTTGCCTCCATTGAAAAAAACTTTCTTGACACTTGTCAATGCATGTAATGGAGATGCAATGGAACAGTGCTAGCAATAAACTTCCTCCAATATTGGGTTGTTCCCAAAAAAAAATTCTTACTTCTATCACATTGCTACTAAATATTCTAATATGATCTTGACCTTTGAGATCACTTTTAATTCACCTCCACCAACAATATGCCCTAAGTAACATAGTCTTTCCAAATTCACATTTGGATATTTTCAAAAACAACTCTTCTTCTTCAAAATCATCCAAATCATGTTTCAATACATGTTTAACATGCTCTTTACAAGATTTTCTAAAGATCAAAATAAATATTTCATCCAAGTAGACACAACACAATCATCAAGAAAATTCATTAAGACATCATTCATAACTCAGAAAGGAAGGGTGTCTATTTGTAAAGTCCAAAAGGCATTGCCATCCAATCAAACAAACCTGTTTGTTTTGAAAGTTGCCTTCCATGTGTCTCCCTTGGCAAACTGGATTTGATATCCGCTCCTCAAATATAACTTAGTAAAATATTTGCATCTTTCTGTAATTGATCAAGCAAATCATTGATTCTAGGAAGAGGATGACGATTATTTACTGTAATTGTTCAAAGCCCGGGAATCAACACACATACGCCATGTACCATCTTTCTTTGGCACTAATACAATTGGAGATCCACATGCATGCATGAGCTTGGTACAATAACTTTTTTGAAGCAACTCTTGGATTTGTTTTTTTTTTTTTTGAATTTAATTAATTTTCCATGACTGACGTTTTGTACATACCAATGTTTGGAAAGGACAATCTTGTTGCAATTGAATCATCATCTTCATGTTGGTACTCCCTTGGAGGTAATCCCTTTGGTTCCCCAAACATTTCATCATATTGATTAAAAAACCTCATACAGATCGGATTTCAACTTTGTATCACAACATTGAAAATGCTTCATTTTAAATATCACCTTTAATTTTAACTTCATTAAGAGAACAAAATTCTGCTAGCATTGACTAATCTCTCTTCATTTGTCTCAAAAGATTTACAAGTGATAAATTCATCTTCTTTTGTATGGGCTTTAACAATGCACTCAACTCCATTCTTAAACAACAATGATACTTATTCTCATGACAAAAAAAATAGCTTTCCTATCGTACAAATATGGGATTCCCAACACAATACTCACACAAAATATCCAATGGAATAATATCAACCTCTACCTCATCTATAACGTAAATGTTGGATAGTAAACATAAGTTTACACCTTCTTATTACCTGTAATTTACATTATCACATATCCAACCAAGAGTGGATGGCTTAGATGGAATTGTTTCCAATTTTAATTTCTTAATAGTCTCTTCATATATAAGGTTTGCTTGAGATCCAAAGATTGAAATAGAGTATCTATCTTAGGGGCATGCTTTGAAATGGAATCTTTATGTGAAAAAGTTCAATTCTCTCTTTTCTTGTCAAGTAACATTGAGATTATTTCAAGAGCTAGTACTTGTAACAGAACCATTACCTTGATAACCCATGGCTGTGATCTTGCTCTCTTAACAAATTGGGACCAGAACCTAAATCATGTTGTATGGTTGTACACTTTGACTTCCTTTGTTGCCAAACTTTTGGGTCTTATTTCAGGATGAAATAAGACCCAAAAAGTTTGACAACAAAGGTCTTCATCATGGCCATCTTTTGAACAACAATGTTTTACTTGAATTTTTCTCCCCTTTTCTTAACAACAACATTCTTTTTCCATTGCCCTCCTTGAATCCTTTGTTTCCATGGTTGAAAGGCTTCTTGTTACTCTCATGTGAGTTTTGTTCTTTCCTCTGTTTCCCAAATGATGGCATGAACACAAACTTCATCTAGATTTGAAGGATTAAACATGAGAGTAGTATATGTTCCAAATAACTATGTAAAGCTCCAATGTATTTGAGTAAAGTTTTGTGAGAAGACAAATCTACTCCCAAAACCAAAGCTCTCCTAAATTCTGAGTAAAGCTTTGCACACTGGCCCCATTTTGTCTAAATTTTTGCCAATCCATAGTAACCTTTTGCATTATATGCCAATGGGTAAAATTCATCTTTTTATTGCAATAATAATAAAATCAATCCAAGAGGTTAAAATTTTACCATGTTTCTTCATGTCCTCCCCGAGTCTTGGATTCCCACCAAATGATGCAAGCTGCAGTCTATCCAATCTTAAAGCAATCAAGTTGGAATCTTAGTTTCATCATCTTGAATCTTTTTGTATTCTACAATATACCACCCTTCAACTGAATGTAATCTAAATTATTCAATTTCTGATTAACTCTCTCCTCCATTGTATACTGGCAATTCAAATTTAATATCAAGATTTAATGGAAGGAATTTGTGAAGGAGTTTTACCATGTGTCCTGGAGAATTCGAAGAGGTCTTGAACTGGTAGAAGAAGAAGAAGAAGAAGGAGGAGAGGGTGGCGGAGAAGCACTATTCCTCATTTCCATTTGGAGTTTTATCACCATTGTCTCTCTTGTAAGCTAGCGGTTGGAGCCTTCACCTTTAAGTAACCTTGTATTCTTCTTCCATCATCTTCATCATCTCTTATCGACATCCTTTCTAGAGACTCCTCATATCTTCCGCAGGAAATATGTTCATGACTCCTCTCATTTTGAGCCATACTTGGTGAATGCCTCCTTTGAAACTCTTTTATGATGATATATGCTTCTTCCTTATTGAAGGATGATAACTTGTCTCCACAAGTTGACCTCCTCCTTGTGTGAGTTTCAACCTTTGTGAGCATCGGAAAACAAAACACTTGCAATAATCAAGTCTTCAAAACCAGGCTTTGATACCAATTCTGATCTAAAAACGAAGAAGACTTGTATTCTTGAAAATATTTGCAAGTTAAATCTATGTGCTAAAATGAAATGGATCAACTTTGCACACAACTTTAATAGGATTTACTCTATTCAATATGTATTACAAATGTGCCAGGAAAATCAAGGAATGTAAAAACACATAACACAAAGAAATTTAAAGAGTTCACCCTCTCTTGGGCTGCTACATCTCCTCGGTCCACTTCCAATGGATCTTTTATTATTATTTGCTCAAAGTGTTCAAATATGTGCTTTACAATGCCTAAAAATTACAACATCTTCCGGTCGGTTTCAACGTCCAAAACCTCTTTATATGGGTTTTTCGCACCTCGCTACTTCAGCCAAAATTGAAGAAGATGGGCTTCCTATAAGTTCCCCTTCAAACTTGCTATCTCTGGATCGCCAAGATGCACCTCTGTGTGCATGAACTTGGAACATGCTCCAAAATGTGCATTTAAACCCATCACCGAGTGGTTCCGAATAACTTTGCAAACTGTAGGACAGTTACTAGCCCCTAACCGTCAAGGGCAAGGTCATAAGACCCATGTGACCGCACGTTTAAAAAATAAGGGCCAAGAATATACAAAATCGTTTGAACCGAATTTAAAACAAATGCATACCCGCGCACGCGTCAATGGTCATATGGAAATAAACATGTGACCGCTACGTCATAAAGGCTGGCAAGTTAAAACATATTCACGCGATGTGTTCATATTACAAATAATAACATACGACTGCGGGTTTAGTTTTAAAATAAAGGCAAGGGCTTCTTTAAATCAGGGCTATATATTATTAACAATACAACTACTGCTGTCTAGTTCTACCACCCTCTTAACATATTACAACATTTCCCCAATTCAATGAAATTCCCACTCATATAGTTATGAACACTCATATGGTATGCCATGATACAGGTCTTTTGCCAAAGCTGCATGGGTGGAGGTCACTTGGTCGATTTCGTGACTCAAATAAATTTTAAAACTAATAAATAGGGGACATCAGTTGCCATTGATTGGGCCACATGTTTTATTCCATCTAATGAAGACATCCATGTCACCTACTAACTCAAAATAGTCGTCATCGGTCGACATGGTTCGCCATATCACACTGCATGTGATCGTCAGACAAATGTTATCTGGGATATTTGTTGTCTTTTTAAATGTGACCGATATCTCTCTTCGCCCCTGACGTGTCTGTTGGAAACTCTGTTAAGTTATAAGTAATAGAATGACATGCCTACGCCTGCCTAATTCCCATGTGATTGGGCCACGTGTCGCCATTCCATTCGCTGAAAATAATCCATGTCACCTGCCAACTGTGAAAATAGTTGCCTGCCACGTGTCGTACGACCTGCCACGTCAGCCTCCGTACGGATTGTACAGTCAGCACCCTTTTTTTTGCATGATTGTCATTTTGAACAGAACGCGATATCTCTCGCTCCCGACGTTTGTTTGAACCCAAATGAGTTGTGTTGGGTTTGTAACGACGAGGCCTACGCTCTTGTTCAATTTGAAGCGATTCCGAGCACTTTGAATTTTTAAGCAAAATTTGATCCCCTGATCAAATATATTATAGATGTCCATGCTAGTTATAACCTCCTTCACCAAAGCATATGTTTCTCCATCCTTGACCTCATTCAAACTTACAATCATTCTCATGATTTGTATCACTATACAAAATGGAACCAAAGGTATGAAAAGTACCCTAAGTAATCTAGATCAAACTTGTAGAGAAAAAGTTGGGGCTTCTCTAGAGTAGAGGTATTAGCATCAAATAATTCTCCTAGTATTTTCAAGAGCTAACCAAGTTAATCCTTGCCTTCAAGGATGTACAAGCATACATATCTCACTCAAAACCATTGTATTATTTGTGTGTGCACATGCACGCACGCGCGTGCACACACACACACACACACACACACACACACACACACACACAGTGCATCTTGAGTGTGCCTGCATGTTGTTTTTTAACATAACATAAAAACATGCAGGTTGCTTCAAGGAAACACATGGGTGACCATGTGTCACTACACACTAAGGCACAAGAACATGGGAGGATTATCCAATTGAGGCGTTGGAAGAATGAAAATAATATTTTCAACTAAAAATATTGTATATATTGGGCTTAATCAACAACTCATATTAAGGGTAATTAAATATAGTTATAACAAATGCCACATAATTTCTAAGGATAGAAGAGGAACTAATGGTTGAAATATACTTTAAATTAAGGAGGCAAGTTTTGTAAAGTATTAAGGAAGATTCTAGCAAACTTGGGATTAGAGAATCACCTACAAGCAAAAAACAACATCAAAAAACTATCTTACCTGAGGTGGACATACCCATTCTAAGGTGGATAAACAATCATGCCCACTAAATGAAGTACATTATGGATGCATAAATTGTAAATGAAAGGATCATGGCCACAAAAAGATACATGGTAGATCATGGCCACAAACAAATACAAAGTGTATCTATGTCTTAGTGTAAATCTGAAGGATGATCAAAACTGCAATACAATGATATGGCCCTCCATAGTATCCATGCAATTTAAGGTGTGGTACTATAAACAACTCATATGGTAGAATTAATGTGGGATGCCACCTGCACCAATTCTTCAACCAATTTTTTTTTCAAAGTATGAAGCTATGTTAGAATATTTAGACACTTAGGAGTTAGTTAAGATCAACTTGGTCTAACATGTCTCTAGGTAAAAGTGTGTTTCTTTAGTATGCATTTGTAGTTATGTAAAGCGAAGATCACGATATGTTATGGACATAAAGTGATCGAATGGTTCATATTCTCATCAATACTAAGAACTATATTGATCCATGTATTAAGACTCGATTGGTCCATGATCTCTATTTAAAGAGCATAAAGGATCATTTGTTGAAGATTGTTTGTGAGAAACTCTTATGTACACGATTTTTATTTTACATTAATATATTGCCTCAAGTGGTTGTTTTGGTTGGGGCCATGGAATGTTTCCCTCTTTGAGGGTTTTAACCACGTAAAACACTAGTGTATTGATGTTTGATATATTTGTGTGAGTGGTTTCTTAAGGTGTTCAACATGTGTGGAAATGCCCTATTTTGTCCAACAATCTACACCACATGCATAAAAGTATCAAATTCAAACATGGGAGAAACCATATGGTCATCGGTATTTGGTGTACACCATTACCAAATGTAAGGTATCCCTTTGATAGTGATAATGGGTACCAAGGTGCATAGAACATTATAACAAGTGTGAATTTATGTGTTGATGCCGAACTCTTGATAGAATGAATCAATTAGGCACCATTGATGAGAACCCACTATCAAATGTGAGGTCACTTGCCACTAATGACTACAATCCCCAACGTATTAAAAGGGTCTCTAGATCTCATCCCCAAAGAAAATAAGTTGGAGTTTATAGAAAGATGTATGTTATAAGGAGGTCCATAATGATTCCCGTGTCCATATACATGAGATAAAATCAATAGATGATGATTGATTTAAGGTATTGGATATGAACTTAGAGATAACATACCACTGAGTTCGACATTGTTCCATGCCAGATGAAAATAACACAGGAAAAATACCTTCTAATCAACAATTAATAATTAAAGTCATTGTCAAATATTAGTTGTTCCACCCAAAATTGATTAGAAACCCAAGGTACAACGCTAATATAGCTATGTAAATATATGTCTCAACATCAAACATGGGGGAAATTGCTTAGTCAGTGACCATTAATGAATGTCATATGTTGAACACAAGGAAAACTACTAATAATTAAAGCAATTCCTATGGTGCTACCAATTATTGGGCCCATCCCCCAAAGGAATGTGTTGCAATCCATAGAGGTAAACTTATCAATGAAAATGCAATGATGAATCCTTCCACACTAGCACAGGATAACAGAGCATTGGATGTGAATGTAAGCCAAGGTTAACTTGACTTAGGGAATGGTTGACATGGGAAACTGGGATATTTGAGGAATGGCCAACAAAGGTTATCAACTTAAAACTTCCCTTCACCAATAGCATAACATAATAGATGACCTTTATAAAAACTAATTCCAAAAGAGACCAATGATATAAACCATCAAAATGAAAAGGAAATGATGAATCCTTCCACACTAGCACGAGATAAAAGAGCATTGGATATGAATGTAAGCCAAGATTAACTTTACTTAGTGAATGGTTGACATGGGAAACCAGAATAGATGAGGAATGGACAACAAAGGTTATCGACTTAGAACTTTCCTTTACCAATAGCATAACATAATAGATAACCTTGACAACAACTAATTCCAAAAGAGACCAATGATATAAACCATCAAAATGAGAGGCATTGAGGCATAATTCCATAATGATTGGAAGAGTAACCAACCAGGGGGAGTTTGATTGTGAACTCAAAACCAAGGTGCAAATATTAAGATGGTACTAATTCCTAACTAAAGAGATAATGGACTCAAAAAATATTCTTGGTTCAAAGGAAACACATATATCAACCGAAATTTTATAAAATGCAATAAATATCTTGATTTTTCCCCCCTCTCTTTTTATAATAATTGATTTTTTGTGTCTTTTTCATAGTATGAAATCTTGAAAAAGAATAATTGAATACTAAAATACATTTGAAGAGATAAGTGTCACAAGGAAATAAACTAAGCTCCAAGTGCGTGGAACATATCTATGAAATAAATATGTAAAATCCAATGTGAAGGTTATGGACACTCATTAGCATGTCCCCTCTAGGGTAAAGTAGGCCTAAAATTTTAAAAAAATAAAAATAGTAAGGGTGAGTGACAATAAAGAATGCAAACACAGTGAGAAAAGTGAGTAAAACTACAACAAAGCATCAAGCAAAGCAGTGCAATCAAAGATGAGATCCCTTGAGATATGGCTAGAGAAAGATGACTGCAAAGAATGAGGCTTATTCTCAAACTTTGGATGGACTATTGGGCTCCTATCCCTACAAGAAAACTCAACATGGTGCCAAAAAGGAAAAAAGGGTGATAACTAGGGTGTCCCATGTTAGGCAAGCACTATTATGCACATGTTGGTGTGAAATAGTTTAAGCAAGGTGAATTTCCTTAACTTGATAGGTTCAATCCTAAGGCAGTAGATCACAAAAGATGGCACAATACATGATGCAAGAGAAAACATGACATTATATGTCAAATTTAGTTGTATACCTTAAGGTCACAATTGAAATCACCACTTTTAAAAGCACTAATTCGAACACCAATCATTCTTGAAAACATAAACAAGTCTTTTCTCAGGGTAAAATTCATCTATATGATCATTTAGAAAGAAAAAATGACTTATTCTATAGTCTAAAAATATATTTTCCACAAATATTTTGAGGAAAATTAAATAAAAGGAGTAAAAAAATGATCAATTTGTTGCTTTTTATATTGGATTTTCAAACTTGTGGAGAAAAACCAACTTGAAGCTCAGAAATTTCAAAATTGAATTGGAAAAATCCACAAAATTTATAAATCCACTATGGTAAAGTTAGTCATCATCCCTCCCTCCTCATTTGAATAGGTCAGTTTTTAATTCTTCGGAATTTCTAGGGACTACACGACCCTATCTGAAGGTCGGTCGGTATGCCCACATAAGGTTTTGCCCACGAGTGAGTAAACTACCACCTATGGGCACCCACTATTGTCACCAAAGCAAGTCGTAGGTGCACCCAAATAAATCCAAAAATAATAAATTTAAAAATGTAACTAAAATTTTGTTGGGTATTTGTGTCACTAGGGTGTACCAAAATTCCCTACTTAGAAGTTGTGTGATCTAAGTAACAAACAAAACTTGAAACTAGAAGAAAATGGAAAAACTCAAGCAACCTATTCCATAGCTTATCCTATGAAATAAATAAGATACAAGTAAAGGAAATAGCATATAATATCTAAAACATAAGATACAAGTAAAATAACTACCATCTAATATCCAAAACATAAGATGACGTAAAGAATAAATAATCCTTTATTGTTCCAATGGAAATAGGACTCGCAATCAACACATTGATGATGGCTTGTTGGTGGTAGTGAAATCCCTAATGGTAGAGAAATTATGGCTAGGGTGCAAGATCTCTCTCATGGAATTTTGGCAACATGACCTTACTATGGATTGTGGATGAAATGCATGACCTCAGTGGCATTATTAGGTGAAATAGTGGACCTTCCTTTAGATATATCTTCAATGTGAACTATCCCAATGCATTAAAGGATTAATGGGATAAGGGTGATTAATGAAACCTATATCAAACCCTATAATTACTAATAATGTCTTGATAAGGTCCACAATAACCCTCTACACTATTTTTGGGAGGTGCATTGGCAATATTGAGCATAAAAATAATGATTTTTTTACCTTAGATTGATACCTTTAGAGATTTCTCGCACAATCCATGTACTGAAAATTAATTGAATAATGTGATATGAACTATTGGTCAACTCTTTGGTTAGACTTAGCTCATTATGATAAGACTAAGGTCACGTGAAGATGGATATAAGGGATAAAGTTGCAAAGTGATGTTTTTGGATGAAAATTCTCATGAAAAAATTAGGTTGATAACATTTTCCCCCTAATGTATGAGGTCAAGAGAAGATTTGTATGGCTAAAATACATCATGAGTTTCTTTCCCCAAATAATGGAAAAAAGGTCCAAGTAAGGAGTAGAGAAGTGAAAGAGACAGGACTTCCTGTAGATGACTTTGGATACCCACCTACAAACAATCAACCAATGGGGTAAGGTGTATACATAATCTCATTATCAACAAGGTGGGTATACCCATGCTCATGAAACTATCTCAATATAACTTGGGATCATGGGATCATGGAGCCAGATCCAACTACATCAAAGTGTCATGATACAATACATCAGACAACCAAGTTCATGGAGAACCCAATCCAAATACATAAATGTGGCCAGTATCAAAACTAGTTTGAATACATATGAAGGAACAATATCACCTTGAGGGGTGCCAGGTCACAAAAACTAAATCCCTATTGAATAAGAAGGGGGCTAAGATATAGTAAGAGATAGATAGAATGAATCTCTTCACACATGACTCAAGACAATTATGGAATATAGCCAAAAAGATCCATGGAATTACAACTAAATTTGATTCAATGTCACCAGCACTGCTCAAAACATATGGGATGATTTCTAAAATATGGATTCCCTAAGGGACTCGAAAACTATTGAAAAGTGTCACATATGTCTAGGGACTTAGACCAGATCTAGAATATCGAAACCATCATTGTGTACAACTCTCAATGGTGTGATAAGAGGTTGGATTTGAGCACATGAGAAACTACTAACTCAAGGAGAAATGATGACTCTCATTTCCTAGTTCAAGGTAACCCATTAATGAGGAAAATTGGGCCAAGGTACATAACACCTCTAGAATAAATGTCTTGATGTTGATAGGGGAACGTCTAGCAGAAGGAAAGTATAAGGGAACCTTTGAAAACTAGTATGAGGTATGAGACAAAGGATAGTAAATAAGACTAGTTTTGATTGAGATAATAATGGTTGAGTAGGTAAAAAATTAATGGACTCAATACTCCCCTTGTTCAAAGCATAATGCCAAGGCTAACCTAGCAGTAAGTGTACAACTCCAAGGATGATAATCAACAATTGGTAATAGGATTATGACGACAGCTCAGAGGATGGATACAACTAATGACTAGGAAAGACACACTAAAATGAGTGGGACTCAAGGAGACTTATGAATGGAATCAATATAGGATGGGGATTGAATTAGAAAAAATTCAAGGGTAAATCATTGCAGGATGACCTTAGCAAGGGTGACTAGTGATGTTGTGAAAAAGAGATCATATACATCGCAAGACTACTAATGAAAAAAAATAAAAAAATCCCAAAAGAATAAATGAATTGGGATAGTGGTACAAGAGAGGAGTTGAGTTCTCTAAAGATGGCCAAATGAATCAAATCAACAAACTGATGGAAAATGGAAGAAATTTGGGGGTGGTCATTGAGCAAAAGAAAACCCAAGAAAAGTTATATATAGGGTAGGACCCCCAAAATTTAAGAATCATTTAAACAAGGTCAAGTTTGAGTTTTCCATGGGTCACATAACTTCTAGAGTTCATGTATTTCATTTCAACCATCCAAATTGGGTTATACAAGTCATGGTTAACAATCTCAACCTCATTTTCAATTTTTTCCATTTCATTATGTAGATTAGGGATTTATGGGCTTGGGTGAAGCCTTAGAAAGTTTTCATCTAGGCGCATGAATGTCAAGGGTTTTCCTATGTACCATGGGAAAGAAAACCTTTGACAATTGTACCCTATGTGGAATTTTGGGATTTGCAGTTACATGACACATGCAATTGAGAGAGGCCTAGTAGTGGGCCTAGTGCACATTTATCGAAGAGACATTTGTGCACTCCCAGTGCAATAAAAGACTAACAAAATGCACAGGGAAAATGATATTTTTTTACTGACACCAAAATTGATTTAATGTGTAGGCATAAATGATAAGGATCCATTGGCAAGAGCACGATTTTTTTTTTTTGACGAAAACGGTTATAGTTTATATTAGAGGGGTGGCAAAGCCACAGATTCAGTTACAAAATGGCCCCGAATTTCTTCGGGCCTGCAGAACAAAATACAAAATGTCCTCGAATTTCTTCGGGCCTGTCTTTATGATCCCTTCTACTTCTAAAACTGTAGACTTGTGAGCTGACCTAGTTCCTGTATGTATTCTAAAATTAATTGTCGAATCTCCAATCATTGTTTCAGCATAGGTCTCAGCACTGTTTCAGCATATGACTCAGCACTGTTTCAGCAATTGTTACAGCGGTGTTTCAGCATATGGTCCAGCACTGTTTCAACATATGTTCCAGCACTAAGATTCGACATGTGATGCAACACTGTTTCAGCATAAGTTCCAGCGTTGTTTCAGCATAATTTCCAGCACTGTGTTTTAGCATTTGTTCCAGCACTGTGTTTCAGCATATGTAACAGCGTTGTGTTTCAGTTGTTACAGCACTGTGTTTCATCATAAGTTCCAGCTCTATTTCAGCAAAAGTTCCATCACTGTGTTCCAGCATCTGTTCCAGCACTGAGTTTCAGCATCTATTCCAGCACTGTGTTCCAGCATCTGTTCCAGCACTGTGTTCCAGCATCTGTTCCAGCACTGAGTTTCGGCATCTATTCCAGCACTGTGTTTCAGCATCTGTTCCAGCACTGTGTTTCAGCGTAAGTTACAGCCCTGTGTTTCAGCATGATACAACATTGTTTCAGCATATGTTACTTCTCTCCTACACTTTGGATTCCTTTCTAGCAAATTTCAGACA